>OU015494.1:5803055-6035555 GCA_907164885.2 Dolomedes plantarius | reverse complement strand
TATATATATATATATATATATATATATATATATATGTATATATATATATATATATGTATATATATATATATGTATATGTATATGTAATATATATGTGTGTGTGTATATATATATGTATTTGCAATATTTTATGGTAAATTATATATACATATGGAAGGGATAAGATATAAATAAGGTTTTTACTCCACTATGGACCGATGTACCGTTTAGGTATTCCGAGAAGCAAAGGTGGGTCTTCAGCTGAAAAAGGTTGGGAACCACTGCTCTAGGGGTTGCAGGGTCCCCTGAGGGAGTGTGCGTATTTAAAGTTGTATATTGAGTATTTTAAGAAACTTGTGTGGGCTCCTTTAAAGTATAATACTTACTTTGATAGTATTATCAGTGGAACAATGTATGCGAAAATATTTATCTAAATCTATTTGATGAGGTGAGGCAGAGTGTTCCGACAGTTCAAAATTCACACACAGTATCACGAAATTCTCACGATTGGGAATTAGTCTCTGTACCCAACACTCTCATGAATCGCATTGTAAAGATAGCCTTCGACCGGAGAAATCCTTTCTGATGGTTGAACATTTTGGGATTTTTCACTGAGCATTTTGATAGGAATTTTCAAGACCATCTTATTAACAAAAGTAATGTAGTTTTTTCGTTGTTTGTTTGTGATCGAGTCATTTTGTCAGGCTACAGCCATTTGAGATGCTTCCTTTTGTACCTCTTCAAAGTTGCAGAATAAATTATAGGTAGGCATTTTTAAAAACTGTTTGTACCACGTCCTTCGAATGTAGCAGAACTAGGACGGACGGGAACATTTCAGTTTTGCCTACATTACACAATTCTTTAAATTATAATGCACGTGTTTTCGTAACTCACGTTTCTAAGATGTCCTCTCATTTAATTAACGTTATATGTGCTTTAAGTGATAAATAAGCGTGTCTTACTGTTATAAATGGGACTTATATATCTCTCGTCAAATGTTTATAGATTATTTTAATTAATAACTGGTTCCTCGAATTGAATGGATTAACATTTATATGAATGAACAAGGATTTACCCAGGCAACTATTTTTTAAATCAGTGTACAAAATTTCTGATGTTGAAAAATAAGTTATTAAATCGAATTTTCTTTTAAAAAAGAAAACACTTTTTATTTTACTTTGCCTCATTTAATTGACTCTGTTTCTAAACAAATGAAATAGTTAATATCGCCCTACCTATCACATGAGAAACTAGTTAGATTTGAACTTCTGTTATTACTTTTAGAAAATGTTTATCTTTTAGTTTGATTTCCCCAGAGACGTTCCTTATAAATTTCTATTCGATAAGTAAAGAAAAATTGAGAAATGGCCTAAATGACAGACTAATAAAACCGAAACAAGAGGCTTCTTCGCCCTTCGGAATTCAGGATGTTGCTCGGATGTAGAAACTAATTCTTGCTCATGTATATAAGGGTATATCTAATATTTTTGTCACCTTCCATAACCTTTAAAGGCGAAACGTTGCTTTTGAGCCTTTTTTACATTCTTTCTGGTAACTTTCAAAATAATGGATTAAAAAAATATGAAACGCAAAATGAATATGACGCAGTTCCCTCTACGACGCATTGCATATAGTTTCAATGTAATTTTTGGACTGCAACGAAATGGTTATGTAATTGACTGAAATTTCAATATTAAGTGCTTCTCACCTATAAATGTGAAAACTATGCGGTAACATGTTAAATCAGTCAACTGATTTCAAAAACATTCAAAACATTAAATATTTTTCTTATGTTTTGGAGGACTGAAGGAGAAATACGAGGTACGATCCAAAAGTTCGGGGAATGCGGTAATCTATGACAACAAAAGAATGTATTTGAAGTGACAGCGTATGAAATGGATTCTACCAAACAAACCCTAAGTTTTCAGGTTGGTTTTACCCATGTCACGAGATTAAATCGCACGCGCTGCTGTTTTCTTTCGGAGATAGTTACCTTTGTTCTGCGATGTAATGAAAATGGTTTTTGAAGAACAGCGCTGCAATATTAAATTTTGTCAGCGTTTAGGAAAAACACCTACGGAGACTTTAAAAATGCTATGAAATTTTGTAGGGTGATTCTACCATGGAGACATCGAAGGTGTACGAATGGCATCGGCGTTTTAAAGAGGGCCGAGAATCCATCGCAGACGATGAAGGTCCTGGCAGACATTCGACTTCACGGAATGAGGAAAATGTTGAGTCGGTCTCTCAATGTGTTCGCAAAGATCGTCGCCAAACTCTTGAAAAAATCGCTTCGGCTACTCGCTTATCAAAGATTAGTTCCCAGCGTATTTTAACGGAAGATCTTAACATGCACCGAGTGTTTCAGCACATTGTCACCCGGCTTTATACGTATATTCATAGCATGTGTGGGTCGTGCAGTAAGTTGTTGTGCCGAGTATTATGCACCAAACATGTTTAAATCATAGTAAAAGGAATTGTCAAGTGATAAACGAATGAATTCTCGTAAATGATGTCTTAAATGCCTTCAAAACTATATCGTAATAGGATACATGCGATGCACAAACAAATCATGCAACATTTAGACGTTTGAACTAGCTCCATTTACAACATTTTCTTGTATTTTGACGCAATAGTTACAAAAGTTCTATTAATTATACTGTCAGTCCTTTAAATAATGAAACAATTTAATATAGCAGAAACATATGATAGTAACAAAGGTAAAGAGTATGAAATAATGCTTTAAATTCATGTAAAATATATCTTTGATTGTAATCATTTTTTCATATACTCATATATTGTAAACATTAAAATGATGTGTACACCATCATTTTCTCCTCTGAAAAAGTGGATAATTTTTAACTCTTCATCATAGGCAGTTGAGCACCATATATCCCAGGGAAGAAGGTTGAAGAGAAGTGGTAGCTCATTTGCCAAACCACTTTGCATTTAAAAAATTAATATTTCAGTTATTAGCGAGGAGACAGTGGAGTGCAACTGCAATTGGGACACACAATACATGATACGAGAATAGTAGCATCAGCATGAAATATGCAGAGTGTGGGATGTGCATTTCAGGTGCACATTTTCCATGTCAACATAACATGTTGTGTTTCGTAAAAGAGTGCTACAAAAATGGTTTAAAAATACTTAAGACAAACTTTCAAAGCATTGGATGAAAATTTAATAAGTTTCGAACATGGATAAATTTTTTAAAATGTCAATTTTAAGGGAAGAATTGATATGCTTCATCATAATATGCAAACTTTTTTTTATCTGCATGTGTACCTGTTTACTTGAGAGTTTTAACAAACATTATGAATGTAAAAACATCTTTGAAATATATATATATATATATATATATATATATATATATATATATATATATATATACACACACTAGTTATCAAAAATTAAGGAAAAAATCAAAGAAAGAGGGATAACACGTTCAAAACTAGGCAAATCTGTTTAAAATTTAAATATGTTAAGTGAAAGTGCTGAACAATATAACATTATGCAAAAAAGTGGCGCTTCAGTCGGAATACGTCAGTTGCGAGGATCATAAAAGTGCATGTCTAAGAGCAAGGCGACAATTGTCGCTGCGAGTCTGAGATTAGACATCTGGCATAGCCAAATTGTAACAATGACCTCCAGGCATCATTTGACCGAAGAACTGCGAAGGCCAGCTATTGGGAGACTAGAGGCAGGACAAAGACAGTCAGAAGAGGCCAGATGGCTAAATGTGAGTCAGTCTGTGGTTCATAGACTTTGGCAACAATTTCTAACCACGGATTCGGCATCCAGGATGTTCAGCCAAGGACAGCCATACGCTACGACGAGTGCCGATGACCGATATTTGCCATTATGCACACGAAGGAATAGAACCGTCTGATCTCAGATCACTGCAAGCTCCCTCGCTACAAGCTCCGGAAGGTTGGTATCAACGTCAACCGTGCGTAGAAGGCTTCACGAAGGTGGTCTTTTTGCGAGGCGACCAGTCACATCACGCCATAGGCGGGAACGTTTGCAATGGCCACGTCAACATGCCCACTGGACGCGTGATCAATGGAGGGCTGTTCTCTTTACGGATGCGTCCAGGTTTAGCCTCCAAAGGGATAGTAGGCGTATTTTGATTTGGAGAGAACCTGGAACTCGTTTTCATCCATCACACATCCATGAAAGAGATGCATACAGATCAGGTAGTGTCCGTGTTTGGGGTGGTATCTCTTTGAGTGGACGCACAGACCTTCATGTCTTTCCCCGTGGAAATGTGAATTCTCACACCTATAGAGATGACATCCTTGATGCTTATGTGCGCCCTTATTCCGGGGCAATAGGTGATGCTTTGGTGCTACAGGACGATAACGCGAAACCGCACAGGGCTCGCATCGTGGATGATTATCTTGAGCAGGAAACAATTCAGCGCATGGAGTGGCCAGCTCGATCACCGGACCTGAATCCTATCGAGCATGTTTGGACGCTTTAGAACGACGTATAGCTGCTCTCAATCCTCCTCCTAGGACCCTAGCCACGCTTTCAACTGCTTTGCAAGAGCAATGGCTCTCACTTCCTACCGAACTCATAGACCGCATAATTGACAGCATCACCCATTGCTGTATGTGCTGTATTGCTTCTCGGGGGATTCATACGCCATATTAAAGGTACTTTTCCTATACCAAACTGACACTTCCGATTTGTTCATTGTATACATATGCTAGTTTCTATAACACCACAATTGTCTGGCGATTTCTTTTTATGCTATTTTATACCCACCTATGTGTTGTATAATGTGTATAAGTTTCATTAAATTCTACGCGTAACTTTTTGAGTAATCGCTATTTTGAGACTTTTCCTTAATTTTTTATTACCAGTGTATATATACACGAGGAACGTTCCGAAAGTATGTTTCGTCATTTTTTTGAAAGATAAGATTGTACACCAGGTGAAACAAACAATCGCCATAAGAAAACACACCCGTTGCTGGTTCAACGACGGAAGGAGCGTCAGCGAAGGAGGAATGACGCATGCGCAGAGCGTCGAAGAAGAGAGAATAGCAGCAGACCGGCGTGCCCGAGGTTATTCTAGTACAAATCATGATGGCAGACGGATGTGTACTGACAACGTGGTCGCCAATGGAAGTGTGTGCTGTTATCCGGTATGAATGGGCACGTGGGACCAGTGTGTCCGTCATCCATGAACGCCTACAGACCGTGTATGGTGAAGAGGTCATGTCTCGTCAAATGGTTGTCGCTGGTGTACGTTCAGTGAAAGAGGATGAAGGTCGAAGTGGGCGTCCCTCCCCATTCACGAATGAAAACAACATTACAGGACATGGTGTTAGCGGACAGGCGCATAACGGTGTCAGACGTGGCGTCCACACTGCGATTGGTCGTGCTCAGGCCCATCACATGCTCCATGATGTGTTGGGTTACCGAAAAGTGTCTGCAAGATGGGTGCAGAGAAACCTGACCCCGGATCACAAGAGTGCAAGAATGGGAATCAGCCTCGATCACTTGATGCGGTACGCTCGAGAGGGAAATGAGTTCCTGTTCAGAATCATCACAGGCGATGAGACATCGGTTCCCCACTTTATCCCAGAATCCAAGGCCGCCTCAACGAAGTGAAAACATCCCAGTTCACCATTGAGGAAAAAATTCAAGTGTCACCCTCCGCAGGAAAGGTTATGACCACAGTGTTCTGCGACGCGAAAGGTGTGATTCTCCTATATTTCCTCCATTACTGCGACTACTCTACTGCGACACCCTCACCAAACTCAGGTCCATCATTCGACGAAAGAGACCAGGGCTCTTGAGTAAAAGTGATGTGCTCTTGGACGACACACAGCAAGGCGAACACGAGATCAGATTCTTTTTTTCGGATGGGAAAGATTGGATCACCCGGCCCCGATCTTTCCCCATCGGACTTTCACCTGTTCCCTGCATTAAAAGCTGCGCTCTTCCAAAACAATGCTGTGCGACAATTCCTTGCACCGAGTTTTACCAGAGTGGTTTCTTCAAACTGATTGCACGCTGCGAGAAATGTCTCAATGTCGGTGGCGACTATGTCGAAAAATAGTGCAAGGTGTATGGTTCAGGATGCGATGGTGAATTTTCTTTTGGCAATCAAGTTTTCGTGTGAAGACAAATGACGAAATTTACTTTCGGAACACCCCTCGTATACAGGTTGGTCCAAAATTATTGAGCGCATTTCATGTATGAAAAAAAAAATTGAGGTAGGTACATGTCTATTGTTTTCTTGGAAAGAGAATTTAAAACAGTTTTACACAACAGAATTTTAAACATTAAATAACTTACACATAAGCCGGTAGATGGCGTGACAACATTTCACAAGAAAAATTTACTAATTGCGTCAGTCTGCAAATGGCTACTGTACAGGAAAAAGCAATGTGCGTTTTGTGGGGCGATGAAAGGAAATCCGTTGTAACTCATTTCGTTCTTTTTTTTCAATTTTGGACCACCCTGGAGTGGTCCAAAATGATTGAGCGCATTTCATGTTTGAAAAAAAAAAGAAAATTAGTTACAACGAGATTTGGAGTGGTTTCTTGCAGTTCCTACGAACCTTAAGCTTCAGGACACGCAGCCTCTCCGTTTCGGTCAGTTTACGGGGACGACCAACGTGTGCATTTCGTGTCCCAACACCCGTATTCTTCCATTTCTTCACGACATCACCAACAGCTGACCGTGGCTGTGATAATTCTACCGCAATTGCGCCAATAGATTTGCCACTAACGTGGCAACCAACTATAATACCTCTTTCAAAGTGACTAAGTTCCTTTCGTTTCGACATATTGTCACAATTTTACACAGAACTAATGACGTTACCACTTCGTATTAAACCTTAACAGGTCACGTGCGAGCACTGGATTAGCATAAAATCCAAAACGCAGTCGGATTTAATGCAAATCCGCTGGCGTCTGGTCCATTATTGCAGGGTAGTATATATATATATATATATATAATATATATATAAATAATGTCTAAAAATTACATATATTAAATATATATATAAATAATGTCTAAAAATTACATCAGGAATTTTTAACTTTTTCAATATCTTTGGCTGTTTACAGTTTTCAGCACATTCTTTTGCATAATCGTAGAGGAATTGTTAATAACATCATTCGACTCTTTTTGATAACTAGTCCCTTTTTATAAATGTTTTCAGTCATTCCGAACATTTCTAGTGAATATAAATTGTGCTTTAATTGCAAGGTAAAGGAAATAACACCGATATCCTTTTTGAGGTTGAGGAGGCTCTTTCATTGATTCCACAGAATACGTCCAAATAGACATTTGAAAATAATTTATTTGACAGTAAGTTTAATTGGAATCCCATTCATTTCAACATAAATCAAGCGACGTAAAGGATTAAAAAAATGAAACAAACGATAGGAAGATCAAAGCAAAAATTATGCGCAATGTAAATATCACCTCCCCCCTCGAAAAAAAATTCGAGTTTTATGATTATTTCTTTTCAAAGGATTTATTTAAGAGTGTCATACAATTTCTTTTACTAAGTATCATAGTTTTCAAAATATATTTATAAGTGGTGAACGTTAGAGGGTGAGTGCATATGAGACTTATTGAAATTCAATTTTAGGATATCAAGAAGAACTCCTTTTTAATGGATTAATTTCAATTACAACTCATTATCTTCAAAAAAATTTACAGCTATTGTTTTTCAATTAAATTTATTTTTTACTTTGACGCTCAAGCTTACTAGAATAGAAGCCTTTTGTCAGCATAAACGGAATCTATTGTAAGAAATGTATTTAACTCGAGAGATTTTTGAAGGCTAATTTCTAATTAAGGCTTCCTAAACACAAATTCCAGATTAGTCTTGAAAATTGTGCTTGTAAAGCATGAAACCCTATTATGAAAGAATAATGAAAGTAAAAACATTTTCTACATATATGAGGCAATAACACTGGTCGGAAAAAAAAAAAAAAAAAAAAAAAAAAAATCTGCCCCTGACAGCATTACTGCTGATTCTTATGTAAAATGACCTCCTGAATCCGAATATGACCTCAATTTCCCCCCATCTCCCACCGTTTTTGGGGTATGGCCCCCCCACCTATTTTTATCACTTTTCCATAATTTGGAGGGATGAAAATGATAATTTTAGCCTTTACATTTCTTTCTAGGGGCTAGAAAGGTGAAAAGTTTTAAAACATGAACATTTGTTGCAAGGAGGTAGATTTTGGGGGGTCTACCTCCTTTTAAATTTTGCCCACTTAAATTGTAAAAAAATCATTAAAAATTATCAATTTTTCCGTTTTTTTCGCAAATTTTTTCACTTATTTTCTACTTACTCCAGCTTCCAGCCCCCCCTTACCCCCAAATAATAAAACTATATAGCAACAATAATAAAAATATATAGCAACAGTTCGGAAGATTTCCACAGGTTTGCACAGGAATTCTCATGGTTTGGCAAGTTTAAATTTGCATTACTCTTGTCACAATAGTCCTGCACTGTAATCTTTATCTTCCCTCATTTTTATCACTTTCCGATAGTAATTTTACGGCCATGAATTTGATTTGGAGGGGTGAAAAGGATTATTTTGCTATAAAGAATAATAAATAAAAAGTAAAATAATAAACGTAAGCAATAATAAATAAATAAGATAACTACCTTCATTTGGTGCTTGTTTTCCTTTTATACCCTGAGGTAGAAGTTTCTCGTACCAAAAACCAGCAGTACTCTGCCAACATGCTCGCATTCCACTTCCCTGAAAATCTCCTCTCGTACTTATTGATGTCTTGATGGAATCGTTCCCCGTTTTCATCCGAAACTGCTCTTAAATTCTCAGGGAAGAAGTCCTGGTGTGAGTGAAGGAAATGCACATTAAGAGACATGTTACACCCCATGGCCTCGGACGCTGACAGCAATTCCTCGACATGAGCGACATAATCATCACTTTTGTTGTTACCCAAAAAGTTCTCTCACATGTTTTGGAATGCAAGCCAAGCTCGTTTTTTTTTTCGATTCAGGTGTTCAATAAACGTTGAATCTTGGAAAAGTTGTCTAATCTGGGGCCCCGCGAAAACTCCTTCCTTGATTTTAGCCTCACTAAGACGAGGAAATTTAGTTTTCAAAAATTGAAATGCATCACTTGTCTTGTCCAGTGCTTTCACAAACTGTTTGACACAATCCGAATTTGATGTGCAAAGGCGGCAAGTAAATATTTTCCTTCGGGACCAGAGGATTACGAGAGACATTTTTCTGGCCGGGAGTAAAACTTTCTCGCAGAGGCCAGTTCCGTACAATGTAATGTTTGGCTCAGGCTCGGCTGTTCCTTTCACATAGGAAGAAGGAGTATTTTGTGAAGCCTGATTGCAGGCCCGTGAGTAGAGCAACAACTTTTAAGTCAGCGCAAATTTTCCAATTATATCCATGATAACTGATTTTATCAAGGATTTGGCTGATGTTTTCGTACGTCTCCTTCATATCCATAGAGTATGCAACCGGGACTGCTGGTAACCCATTCCCATTAGCCAACAGGACAACTTTCAATATTGTCTTTGATGAGTCTATAAACAGTCTTCATTTGTCGGGATCACATGGCATCTTCAGTTCTATCATTAATGCATTTGAATTACGGCAGAACACTAAGCCTTCATCTTCCGAAAAAAGTAATTTCAGGGTTGACTGCCTGGTCCTGTAACAAGATATTTTTACGCCCTTTTCTAAGAGATTCCATTGCTGAAGTCGAGATCCAAGAAGTTGAGATTTACTCTTAGGTAACTCCAAATCCCTGACGAGATCATTCAATTCCGACTGAGAAACGAGGTGAGGTTGTCGATAAGCTGAATCAGCTGAACACTCTTCATCATCGGTGGACGTATTATTTGATTCTCCAGGCTGTGGCTCAAAGTCTTTCAAATCCGTTTCAGGCTCTAGAGTATAGGTTTTTTTGGGCACACGGATTGGCAAAGATTCGTTGTGAGGAACTGGTCTTAGAGCTGAAGGGATATTAGGATACTGAATTGTATGCTTACTTTTGCTAGAGAGCCCGGCGGTGGAAGTCTGTTAGCAATATGAACCAATATGAAGATTCATTAATTACTTGCCTTTCCGAAGTTTGACGTCATATTCTGCATTTCCATTTTAAACCGATTCAAGTTAAAGGCGATTCAATTAATAACTAAACAGAATCAACGACGTAAGTTTCGTTTAGATTACGTCATGTCTGGCAATCTGCCATACGTCATATAATTAAACACAAATCTTCAGTTACCAGCCGATAGCATTTTTCAAGTGAAGTGATGTAAATCAACCCGATATTTGAATATCGGCTTTTGTTAAGTGTATATAAGCGGCGAACACTTTCGAGAAAAGGCATCACGACATCAAGGATACACACATTATCGTAAGCTTCTTGAGCTGATGAAATATTGGGATGAAGTATCAAGCCTGTCTAGAGTAAGACGTTTTGTATTAGTTATATATTAATTCTTGTAATAGTCCATCACAGTATGATAAAATATAATGTTTGTTATAAAACTGATCTAAAGAAAACCCCAGTATTATTAGTAAGAAGAAAGATGTTGATATTGTTGTTTTTATCTAATTCTTAACCAGTTTTTCAAATGAATAAGCTTTTAGTTATTGTTAAAAAGTCTTGTCGTCTATACATTATTTTGAACAACTTTAATGGTTTTAGCGTATACCTTTTTTAACATAGCTTTTACTGCACATTTTAAACTCTGCTATTTAAATATAAATTATAAGAATTGTTGACGTGCATGTTTTTAACATATACGCTAACAAAGTCATACAAAAGCAACAATCTGTGAGATGACAGAGAGGTTCACGCCAAACCATAGGCCCAGCAAATGGCATTGATTTACGGGTACCTTTGAGCCATTTGGTCAAGTTACTGTAAAAAGTAGTGCAGCAAACTGTTGGAGCCCAATCCTTGTCCTAATCGCCAACTTGGCAATCAAAGTAAAATTTATAAGCAGTTTTAAGAAGTGGAGAAAGGGGGTTTCGTTGCGCTTTTAAAGTCAATTCCCCGCAAACATAGCAGACGCTATCGGGATGATTTTTACACCCGCGTGGCATAATTAAACAGTAAATCAATGCTTGATACTAATCACAACTTGCATTCATGTACTGTAATTCACTTGGAAAATGCCGGAGAAAAAAATTCTACCGTTTTACATAATTTAAAAAACTTGGAAACACAGAATCCCCGCCTAGAACACCGACAAGTTGACTCTACGATCGCTAGACAAGTACTGAGGGAAGATAAAGATTATAGTGCTAGACTATAGTAACAAGAACAATGCACGTTTGTCAAAGCATGAAAATTCCTGTGCAAACCTGTGAGCGCGGTGTATTAGGAATCTTCCGAACTGTAGCCATATATTTTTATTATTGTTGCTATATATTGCTGCTATATATTTTTATTATTTCGAAGTGTTTGAGAGAGGATGAGGGGGGAGGGGGCTGGAAGCTTGAATAGGTAGAAAATAAGTGAAAAAATTGAGAAAAAAAACGGAAAAATCGGTCATTTTTAATGATTTTTTTACAATTAAAGGAGGCAAATCCCCCCCCCCCCAAATCTACCTCCTTGCTACAAATGTTTATGTTTTAGAGCTTTTCACCTCTCTAGCCCCTCAGAAGAAATGTAAAGGCGAAAATAATCCTTTTCATCCCTCCAAATTATGGAAAAGTGATAAAAATAGGTGGGGGCCATCCCCCCAAAACGGTGGGTGATGACTGAGGTCATATTCGGATTTAGGAGGTCATTTTACATAAGAATCAGCAGGAATGGTGTCAGGGGCAGAAATTTTTTTTTTGCCGACCAGTGTAATCTACTGATGTTCGTACAGAAAAACATAGTAGTAATTATAAGAGAATTGTATTGAAAAGGGTAAACATATTAAAATATGTAAGAGACAAATTTTTAAACTTGCCTTTCAAAGAATTTTCTCAATGTTAATTTTAAAATTTATGTGTACATTATATTTTTTAAATCTGTATTTTCTCTCAAATATATTTTCGATTTCACAGTCTTTATCACCCAAGTTCTTGAATTTGAAACTATGGCATATTTTTATAATGGGTCATAAAACTTTTATTTACGGTAATGTAATCTACAAGCTTCTGATTTAACATTATAACTGTATCACACGGAATCCTGAATGCTTAATACAAACCATTTCAAATTTGGGGAACTTTGAAACTGTTTTAGGGTAGTTAATCGAAATATTTGGCTTAATAATATGACACACTAAAAAGCTAAATCACTAAAAATAACAATAAATACCGCTTCGTTTGAAGTATCTTGAAGTTGAAGAAAGAACAATCACCAAGCTTATAATCCAGTATTTGAAATTTATTCAAAAATGTATTTATGCAGGTAAATTACTTCCTTGAGATCTGTGGGAATGATCTGTTTTCAGATAAATACACCATTAACTTTAATGTGTTACTTTCACCCTTTCTGCTATGCTATTTGATATATTATTAAGGAAAATTTGATATTAATCCCTTTTGTGCTCGATTTAATGTTAGAATAATGCTTCCCACAAAATTAACTTTTTTTTTGAAATTTGAATATTTTAATCTATGATTTTTAAAAGTTTCACAGAAACGCAAATGTATGATTTAATTGGATTACACGACTAACATCGATTATGGTATTTTAACACAAACAATTCCTTCCTTTAGCCGAAAATGCTTTTGTAGCGTAACTAGTTTTCTCCAAAGAATATTTTAGCATCATTAAAAAAAATTAATATTTATAGTGGTGGAAAAACTAAGAATTTTCTTTTCGAAAAAGACAGATTTTTCATTTAGAAAATTTATTGTTACTTTTTGAATTTTCAAGCTAAAAACAATAAAAATTTAAGATAATTTGTGAACACTTAAAAATAAGTTTCATATAATTTTCACTTCTATACTTTTTTTCCCCCAATGCCATTTTTTTTTCTCAAAACGAGACATCTACTAATTTTTAGGTAATATTATAGGGAGATTGAATTTTCAGATCTGAATATCTTAGAGTTGTTTTCTTTAATTTTCCCTTAGGCTTATCACGCGGAAAGGCACTTCAGAATCGGAATTTTGTCTTTGTTCCCGTCGCGTCCACCGAAAACAGTACATATTAGATGTGTATAAGAAATTGAAATTAATTAAAAAACGCATATTTTTTATAGTTTCTATTTATTAATGAAAATGCGCAAAAAAAACAAACAAACCCTGAAAATAAAGCATTTATTTGGTCTTATATTTTTCTGAAGAACAAATTTGTGTAAGTATATCTGGCGTTGATTTTAAATAGGAATGAAATTCTTGGCCCTATTTCTGAAAATTTACTTTCGTAGGTAACATGGATTTGAGAACTAGGACTTTCATTGTGTTTTTTTCGCTTGTCCATAACTTATTCACAAGGGAAAATACTCTTTCTACGGATGATTTAGTGCCGGGCAGACAAAAAATATATCCAATAATTATAAGAAAATTCGTATGCTTCAAATTATTGGTGTGAAAGTTTTTGAACAATTCCAACCAACGATTTTCTGTTGAAACATTCCCAATGTTCCACTCTGTCACTTTTTAAGGTGTAATGTATT
Organism: Dolomedes plantarius; assembly: GCA_907164885.2. Lineage (NCBI taxonomy): Eukaryota > Metazoa > Arthropoda > Arachnida > Araneae > Dolomedidae > Dolomedes > Dolomedes plantarius. The sequence continues at coordinate 6,021,972 of OU015494.1, read as the reverse complement.
TGGAAATAAGTGAATACTCATCAAATACTTCGGTGTCTTGTTTAGAATCAATAAATTCTTTTGCAATCAATTCATCCATTACAATTTGAATTTCTTCCCATCTAGATATTTTAGTTAAATTCGCTTATTGAAATGTTTTTAATTCTTCAAAGAACACAGTCCACTGCTTCAAATATTCTTTGCTTATTTTATGGAATTCAGCAGCTGTAGTTTTCATATATTCTTCGTCAACACCACTGCAGCCTCTTTTTTGCAATTTCGGCATTAAATTACGAACGGAATATGGAAGAAACAGAGTACTTTGTTTCAAAGCCAAATTGTGTTTTAGTTGATTTATTTCCTTTGTTGCTTCAATTGCAGAAATACTCTGACCCTCAATCTTTAACACAGCTTGATGGAACGTTATTGACTGTGCATTAGGGTGGAACGAAAAAAACTTTTTTTTTGGATTTCAATATGCTCTAGTTTCCAAAAGTTGCCTTTTAACAAAATAAAGACGAAATTTAAATATTAGCGTAATTGGTGCATGTTTTCAGTTGGCGCAAGAAGGGCAAACTTTTGGTTTTTATTAAATTTTTGACAAATTTCGCAATTATTTTGAAATTGAATACACTTGGAGTACAAAAAAGTAGCAAAATATGTAATTGAAACATTCCTTTTAGTCTTGAGACCTGCTAAACTTATTATATAATACGTTTTACTTCATAAAAATAGTAAACATAAAGGCACATAAGGACGAGGCACTTAAAAGACACTCGGACATCACGGTGGAACGAAAATTTTTTCTTTTAGAATTTCAATATGCTCTAGTTTTCAAAAATTGTCTTTTAAAATTAAAATTAAGAATATAAAATTTTTTTGCTCTACTAAAATATTTTCAAGTGTCGCAAAGGGCTTCAAAATGGATATTTTTATGAAAAAGTGATTATATTTCCATTTTTTGGTAATTTCTTTTATAGTATATTAAAATAATGTATATTTTATGCAAATAAAATATTCTAAATATGATATTTTGACAGAAAACTTGCATATTCAAAGTATTTCTAATTTTTAGATGCCATGACAAAACAACTGATTTTGTGGAATTTCGCGATTTTTATCATATTAATTTTATAGTAGCATATTCTTATAATACACATTGGAATGAAAGAAAAAAAAATAATTGACGGACCTTAGTTAAAATAAACAAATCACACTTATTTAGAAAAATATTAATGTAATGTCTATAAAGGCAAAACATTATTTTGAAAAAATTATTCATGTTTTTCAAAAGTCCATAGTAATCACACATGGTTTCCATTACTTATTTCACTGACACATTGAATTGTTTTATTGTTTCAAATTTTGGCATTATCTTTTGAGAATGTATTTTTATTTTTATCAATGCATCTCTTGCAGAAGTACCACGAACGGACAAGGATGACCCGGTAACTAATTTAACAATCCTTTCTAGTACTTGTGTGTGACATGTTATGTTGTTGAAGTCAATAATTTAAAATGAACTGCCCCTACGTCACCTATTTTGTTTCCTAGATGGAAAAACTAAAGGTCCAAATGAATTTGGAGGAGAAATAGGTAAACTGTCATGAACTAGAAAACTGTCATGAACTTCCAGTGATTGCTAACTATGCATGCTACTGTTCATGCATAAAAAGGAGCCATAAATCACAGTTAGTGTTTTCAGAAAGGGTTCTCAATATGCTTGGGCATTTATCTATACTCAAAATGTAGTTTATTAATGGTTCGTACAGTTTCAAAATCCTCTCAATAGCAGGCATAAGTGCAAACCACCTAGTTTTTACTATAGCCTAGCAATTTGTGATACTCTTTGATTTTTTAAATCAAATTATTTTCTGTCAGTACTTTCATGAGATAATTCGTAACAACGTCTGATGTTTCACTCGGTTGATCTTGAAACTCTAAAAGTTTGACTTGTGTGCCTTCGTATTTAAAAAAAATCGAACTAAATGAGGGAATATTTTCTTGGATCCGTGGTTCAAAGCATCAGTTAATATAGCAACACAGTTGCATTTGCTGAGACGATCTTTTAATTCACCTATTACTATTGGCACTAACACATTTAAAACAATAGCTTCTGTTTTCGTCCGGGAACTTCCAAACTTCTCTTCAAAACATGTTTGAATATACTTCGAAGCACAATCGTTAGAGCGAAAGCTGTGGTTCCCTTGCACCGTGTGATAAACCCACACACCCCAGCAATTTCTAGATCTTTTGAAGTTGGTGAATCCATTTTCTTAAAAAGAGTAATCAATGAAGAACTTGTAGCGGCAGTAAGATCGGAATTTTTATGTTTTTCTGATCTTAAATGCTGGTTAATATCGCTGGCCCCTCCATGGGCTATGTTAAATTCTGTATGACACTTTTCACATCTGACGTTCAATGGAGTTTGCTTTATAAGCGGGTATTTAGTTTGTAGATTAACATTACAAGTACACTTGCGTTTAGACCTTGTTAAAATGAAGGGTTCATATACCTACAATAACACACGTCATTAAAAATCGAATAATCAATCGTTCGAAAGATGCGCGTTCTGTCTTGTACGTCAGGCCTGGGCATGTGTACTCGTAACCGAGGAGCTAGCGGACTACTTCCAAAGGGAAAGATTCTGTCATCGCTGCTCTCGGATCATTTTTAGATTTTTAGAGAATTGTTGCGTGGGTTGCTCCGTCCCGAAGCTGTGCTTGGGGACAACGGGACAGGCTACCTAAAAACGGGACGTATGGTCACTTTAGTGATGACAGACAGACGTCATTGGCAGCTGGGAAAACAAGGGTTGCAGCTGGGTTTAACGGGAAAAGTATTAATAAATTTTTGTCGACGTTATGAACCTAGGAATTGTAGGATATGCCTGTTAAAGGAAAAGGGGAGTTTGACTGGCTGACACAATAACATATCATGAGCTTTAAAACTCGGAGAAGAATCTTGCAATGTTCACATTTCGTTTAAATGCTCTTTACTACATTTGGACATAAGGAAAATGTGTATAGTATCACTCATAACTTATTTAATTGCCAAATGAGGCATACACAGATCAGATATATATATATATATATATATGACAGAGTTCGTTGTCATGGGTTATTAATTAATGAAAAGCAATCGGGCACTGCAATGAATATACACGACATAGTTCCATTAACTGGTTTTTATTCCACTTCGTTTTGTCCAGAGCTCCGACAAAGTTCATCAAAACACCCCACTAGAAATCTCTCATGAAGACGTACATGTTACCTCTCTCAAACTTAAGTGCCGACTAACTAGATTTTCTTTGTTACACTCCCGCCCAATCTTTCCGCTGATTCATCATGGAATGTTCTCCACATTTCTTCTTATGTAATCTTTTTACGTAACTTACTTCTTACGTAACTTACTTCTGCCTAAAAATATCTTTTTTCTGAACGGTACCTGTCTAGTGGCGACCCCTATTGCTATTTTTTGCTATTAACAACCCTTCTTTTTTTATGGCGAACTTTCGTGAGTTAATAATTTTTGATTATAAATTCCCCTTTTTCCCTAACAAAAGCCCCCCATATTTTAGTTTTATGTTTTTCCTTACACACACACACACACGCACACACACACACACACACACACACACATATATATATATATATATATATATATATATATATATATATATATATATATATATATATATATATATATATATACACATACTTGTCGAGTGTATTATTACACCCGTCATATTACAAATTATGGCAGTCATGGTCATCTGGTGGTGTAGCAAGAAGTAATCCAGTAAATATTGAACAGGCATCAGTTCGAGTTATTAAAGTTTATTTCTTCATTCGAACACGACCACTGATCCAAGGTTCATCCAATTTAAATGTTCGCCATTTAAGTTTTGGGGAATACGGTGAACACACGTCCGTCATCTGCGAAAAACTCCCGCTCTCTCCTAAAATTCGCGGTCAACTCCGCGAGCCAACTCTCCCTGCACATGCGCAGAGCCCAATCTAGAATCCTCTCCAAGTCTGAGTCATGTAATAGTTTCTCTCTTCGAATGCCTGACCACAGATGCGCCAAGGTTATATAATGAAACGGGGAATTTCCCTCCCAATTCACGCGTCTGGAAATATGAATTACTGTGGTTTTCTCGCGCCAATAAATAAATTAATCCCGAAGCCCCCTTTTAATATAATTTAATTATTCCCTTCACAACTAAAATTCTGACATATATATATATATATATATATATATTATTAACACTTGAACCGCGGAGCGGGTCAATTTGACCCAAAACGATGTTCAATTTATCACCACGCGAAAAGTATTGATTGAAAAAAAATTCCTTTTATGACTTTTAATGATTTAAGGTGAACAACAATTTACCAAATTTAAAAATTCGTAACATAAATAATTTTCAGATTATTAACACTTATACCTAGAACTGCGGAGTGGGTCAATTTGACCCGTAAGAAATGTTAATGCACAAATGACGAAAAACAGATGCATTTTCTCGGAAGTAACTCTAAAGTGCTTCTACCCCACCCTGGAATTCCTGAAATGAACTGTACCAGAAGGGGTAATAGTGAAGGTTTTCAGTCAAGGTCATTATATTAGGTTTGAAGCGCGAATTATGTTCGAATTCAAAGAAAAATTATAGCGAATATTTTGAAGACTTTTTGAACTTGCTTTTATACTGTAATTAGTATATGTATAAAAAAATGACACGACGCCGTAATCTTGTTCAGGAAGTTTTAGAATATTTAAAACAATTATCTGAAAAACATTCAGGAGGTGAAGATAATGATGAATGTTTCGATTTTGAGTAGTGAGGATGAATATCTGCCTGGTAATGAAGAAAATTTGGATTCGGATGAAGAAAATGAAAGTGAAGATTGACTCTGTCAATGCTCTAACAATCGTTTGTCCTTTTCATCGCAATAATGATGATAATTTATCTTATAAAAAAGAAAAATCAAACATTACAGGAAAATATACACACACGCAAAGAAATTTGAAAAAGAAATCGACTATAACATTCAAAGTTGAAAATAATGAAGTTGGCAAAGATGGGACAGTTTGGAATGTTCCTCAATTAGGAACAAGCGATAGAGGAAGAAAATCAAAGTGTAATAATTTGAAAGAAGTTGGGGGCCCAACACCACATGCCAAACTCAATGTTATCGGCAACAGTCCTTCAAGTGCTTGGAGACTTTTTATAGATGAATGGATATTGAAATACAAAGAAATGTACTGAAGATGAAGCTCACCGGCAGATTCATGAAAGATAATGGAATATAACATTAGAAGAAATAGATGCTTTTACACCAATTTTATATGCACGTGGTATATATTGTGCAAAAGGATTTGAACTGCATAACTTGTGGTCAAAGGACTGGGGACCACGATTTTTCCAAAATACAATGTCAAGAGACCAATTTCGTGAAATAATGAGATTTTTACGTATCGACATAAAATCAACAAGATCAAAGCGTCTAGAGACAGACAAATTTGCCCTTATTTTGGATATCTGGAATCGTTTCATTGAAAATTGTAAGATTAACTATACACCAGGTCCTAATATAACTGTAGATGAACAGTTATTTCCTACAAAAGCTAGGTGTAGGTTTACACAATACATGCCAAATAAACCAGATCATTTTGGAATCAAGTTCTGGTCGGCTGCAGATGTTGACTCCAAATATCTGATAAATGGATTCCCGTATCTTGGAAAAGATAACCAATGTCCATCCAACGTTTCTCTTTCTGAACATCTAGTGCTACGACTAATAAGTTTATATGAGAACAAAGGTAGAAATGTCACTACGGACAACTTTTTCACAACACTGAAGCTTGCAGAGGCTAACTATTTATCAAGGTAAAAGAGATAAAAACGTTTTGTTGCTAAGTAGTCTCCACCCAACAGTAGAAATTGCAGATAACCCCCAAAAAACTACCTGATACAATCGCTTTCTACAACGCAACTAAATGCGGTGTGGACGTGATTGACCAAAGGGTAAGGAAATATACAGTCAAGTCTGCTACCCGTAGGTGGCCGGTGCAGGTTTTTGTAATATTTTGGACCTTGCTACAATCAATTCCTTGGTTTTATATAAAGCTGTAACTAGAAAATCTACTAGGAGACGGCAATTCAATCAAGACTTGGTTGAAGAATTGCTAGAAAAGTTTGTTCTCTGAGGACAAAAAAAGGTGGCAAAAAGAGAGTCTGAACCAATGAAAACGACGGACAACCACAAATTAAGCGGAAACGAGTCCGATGCCCCAGTTCGAAATGTGAAAATAAAACTATAGATATCTGTTCAAAATGTAAAGCACCCATTTGTGGAAAATGTGAAATACTTATTACTCAGTTTTGTGCACAATGCATACAGTAAATTGGATTTTATAATCTGTAAAACTAGTAAGTAACTGATAAAATTTTTAATTTTTAATTTTTTGAAATTATATCTAAACTTATTGAAAAGAGATGCTGTTTTTCCATTAAAATAAGGAAATATATGTCATATTTTGTTAAAGAGACATGTTATTATACTCAAGGATATAAAATTTGAAATAATAAGATTTTGTAAAAATTAAGTTAATTTCTCTTGATTTATATAAATTACTTAATGTAAATTCTCAGAAATATTGATTATTAATTCAATTATTTAAAAAATAAAATGTTTTAGTAAACTAAATTAAGCGCTTGTGCATATTTTATAGGTTTACAATCTAGGGTCAAAATGACCCCCTCCTCGGTTCTAGGTATACCGAAAGTTCCGCAGTTCTAGTGTTAAAAAACTAGTAATTTCTTAATTCAACACTCTTAACATTTAAAAACTATTAATTCTTCGATTTAATATTCAAAATTACATACCCCTTTTTTAATCCCTTAAGTTATTTAATTCCCTTTGGGCATTCGTGTTAAATTCCATTATTACAGCCTTCGGCAAAATCATTCAAGATGGCTGACCTTTTAACGAAATGAGACTTGCGCGGCGTCACTACAAATTTAAATCAGTTTTGCACATCAACAAGAACTTTAAACCAATCAACTATTAAGACACGCCCTTTTGTCACGTTATGGATTGAAGTTTATATAAGTTCTGACGTCCAAAATTAGGACCCACTCCTGTACTTCCTCTTGCCGCATTCATCCCGACGGAGCGGTCGGCGAATTTAATAAACATGTAGTTCGAGAAAGTTGTGTTATGATTTGTGTGTCCGAGGGTTGAGATGATACGGGAATGGATTTAAACATTTGTGATGCACGGCCGGGTGATAAGTCATCCATTTTACCCTCAATTAGATGAAGTAAGAAGAATCATAATCAAAACTATGCCACTCGGCCCTTCATTCTTCGGCCCGCGTCCGTGTGATTACATTAAGTCGGCAGGATTCGAACCTGCGCGGGAAGATCCCAACGGATTTCCACGAAGTGAGCTCCGGTGAACTTTGATTGAATCTGAAAAATTTTTGTGTCAAAGAGGAGTTTCAGTTCTGGATTACATTAAGCCAAGATGATGTCGCTGACTTCGGAGTGTGGATTTCCTACTGTTTACGATTTTCAACGACGAGTTGTCGACCACCTGTGTTGTGATTATTTTTTGTTTACTGCAATGTGTCTTCAGAGCGTCCAAATTGTGTTTGCAGTGTGATTTTTTTTTCAGTCGTCGAATCATCGTCGACATCGTGGTTATTCGAAATGTGTGCTGTTCAGGAATGAGCAGAGAAACCTTGAGAGATTTCTTTACTTGGTGATGTGAAACGTCGATTTTCGCATCCTGAAATATTGATGTAAGCATAATGAGCTCAGCGAAATAACGTAATTAAGGCGACTAGTTCATGGATGAAAACGTTATTTTATTATCAGACACGACCAATATGTATTATTATGCTTTAGAAGACAAAATTGTTCTGTGTGTATTTAACGAACAACTTCCCGATATCCGTGACTGATGAAATATAAGTACAGTGTTGCAAAAGAAATGCTTATAATTAAATAATAAAAAATAACACCGATCGGAATGGTAATACATTGGTGAGTCCCCGTCAACAGGTGAGAGAGAGGTTATAAAATAAATTTTGCAATTGAAATGTTTTTTTAATTTTACTATATATTGATAAAAGTTATTATAAATGTGTTCAAATTATTGATTTAAATTTCAAATTATTGATTTAATTAAGTAACTATGATAAAAAAATAAATCGATAAAAAGTAAAACGAAAGTAAAGAAAATCAATGGTTTAAAATATGTATTGTGGTTTTGATTTTATAAAGTATTTCATGTGATTTGCATTTTGATAGAATTTCACGTGTATATTCCTTCATATTATAAGAGATTTGGATTTAAAAGAAATTTTGAGACTTATATTTGATAAATTTATTATAAGTGTGTATTTTCTGTGTAATTTTTGTAATATTTCTGTGTTCTTTTTCTAGTAATGAATATTTTAGTGCTTTAGGAAAAGTAATAATCTTTGGTTATGTTAAATTGAAATGTCAAACGATTGTAGTAACTCTATAGGTACTTGTTTTTCGCACCTAGTTCAAAATCGTCGAGGAGAAGAAAAAAGAAAAAACATTAAAATTAACTTACTTCCGCGTTCGGGCGCTTTGGTGTAAACAGAGGAGCATTTGGACGCCAATTCGTCTATAAATTTGATTTGTCAGCGGTAATCTGATAAACAATCACGAAAGAGTCAAACTTGTTTTGATTCAGTTAACCTAGAAATTTTGCGGTTTTCAAGTTAAGCTTTCTAAATCTAAACATCTGATGCTTGTGGTTTTGATTTTGGAAAATATATGCATGGATGACTTAGTAATTATCTCAGACATCAGGAAAATTTTATAATTTAGATATTTTGGTTATTGATATATTACATTTGATTTTGGGATTTCGCGAATATTTTTACGAAGTTAAGTAAAGGAGATTTTCGGAGATTAAAGTTGGAATTAAAAGGCGTAATTACGGTTTTCATATAAACGGAACGTCTTTATAACATGACTTAGGGTGCCAAAAATCACAATTGGAGAATTAAAAAACCATTGTATGCTATATTTGGTTCATCCGCCCCAGAAAATTCTCGAGATAGAAATATGTTTGTGAAGATATTAAAAAGAAAATATGAGTATGCGAAAAATATAGCGAGGATTCATATCAAAATGTGATATAAGAAAAGAAAAATTATTTTTGGCTTATCGATTTCATGGTTAACTTAAGAAAACTGAGATGGGTATTGGTAAAATAATTCTGGTTATTTGTGTTAATTGATAGAATAATTGTTTGGAAATTGAAATTTGAACATTAACATTAAATTATGGCAATTGATAGAGAATATTGAGGTATTATTATTATTAGTAGTATTAGGAGTATTTTATTATTGTGTGTTTAATACTTTCATATGTTGTGTATTTTGGATTCTATTGAATATAAAATTGGTAAACCAAATTTTCACACTAAACGAGATTCTGAAATTGTCCATTCTTGCAAATTACTATAATGCACCAGACAAACTAAAACTACACCACCAATAATGACAAACAATATATCCATTTTTTCTTTTCTGTTTGATGCTTAACATCATATTTTTTTATTTGATATAATTAATTATGTGTTGTCCTACTAAAGATAAAACTGGTGAAAAAAAAACTGTCTAACTTAAACTTCCTTCTTAAGAGTTCTATTATATGTGAATTTTTTTTGGATCTCAATTTAAATCCTGATTATGACAACTCCTTTAATCTTTCAGTAAATTTTCTCTTTCTCGAATACACTTTCCTATCACCCACCTCTACAAGCGCGTTGGATGTCATCCCACCTCAGTAGAAAACTCTTTTTTTTAAAATTTCACCAGTTCAGTCACTTCAAGTGCTGAAAACATATACTAAACCGATAATGAAGACAGGGCTGGGGTGACCGCTCCTTTTGTCCTCCCAATTCTTCAACACTTCAGTAGGCATGACAAACGTCCACCTTTCCTTTTTCCCATCTTTGTCCTTAACAAGATGTTTTTGGCTGTCATGTCCTATTGAAGATTCACGGTTAGTCCACTGTACAGCTAAAAAGACTCTTCCTCCTTATTAGTCTGAGAACAATAGGGAGAAAGAAACACTTATACGCACACATAAACACAAACCCCTCACTGCTTGGAGGTAGAATTAAATAATTTGAAACTAAGAGTTGGGGAACACACATACAAACAAGGTACCTTCAACACAAAAACTTGGATATCCACGTAAACTTATCATAAGTGTACACAAATGAATAGTAAATAAATATTTGAAAATAAAGTGAAAAGTATTGAGAATAAGTAAATAAAGTTAGAATAAATATGAAGAGAATAACTAAAGAATATGGAATATATATTTTTTTATGAGTAAATAATTTTGAAACAATGAATATAATTAATACCGAGATGAGAATACGAAGAAAAATAAAGATATACAGCTAAATAAAATGATTGAGAAATTGAGATATTGAAAACCTTTAAGGTGATTGAATTTATTTTAATAATGTAAAAAAGATTCTGTAATTTTTATGTACAATTTATATATTAGAAATGTGATGTTTATTGAAAGTGTGATTTTTATTATAAACTGTGATTTTTATTATATAACTAAAGAACTATTTTTCTTGATATATAAACAAGCCAAAATAATGTGATGTTTTATGTATTCTACGTTTGTGAAGCAGAAATAGCACAGCACTGAAAGGACTGTGATTTTTAAATAGTGTAACTTCCTCAACAAGGTCATGACTGTGAAAGGACTAAAAATATTGCACAGCAAATTCATGGCAAAGAAAAAATAAATAAATTTTTTTGGACTCCCTCCATAGTAGTGAAAGTTGAGGAAAACTTTTCGACATTTCAACTTGTTATCAAAGCCAACATCAGTTACTTAAATTTTGTTTGTTTTTGATATTTTTATTGCTTTGTTCTGTATTATTCAAGTCGAGATGATGGTAGATATTGTATTCAATGTATGTTTCCAGTGAAATTTTTTGGTTGTTTACAATTTTTTTGGGTTATGTTAATTGATTTTTTTTCTGAGATTTTGTTGTGTGGGGAAACGTCCCTATTCAACAGGTTTCAAAAACATGCTTATGTAGAAGTTTCAACGTTAGTATTATGTGTATTTTTTTATGAGAAATTTAAATAGTTGTTACTAATTGCTCATAATGTCAAGTCATTTCATCAAGTGATTTTTATTATTTTTTGCTATAGCTAACTTTTGCTGACAATACTTAAAGAAACTATTCCAAATTTGTGTTAATGCCCATTCCTCTCACTCATCTGAGTGAGTCTCGCCTCCAATGCAGGCATTGTAGGTCAGCCTCTTCTCGGACGGGGGATATTCTAAAATATTAAAAACTAGTAATTTCTTAATTCAACAATCTTAACATTTAAAAACTATTAATTCTTCAATTTAATATTCAAAATTACATACCCCTTTTTAATCCCTTAAGTTATTTAGTTCCCTTTGGGCATTCGTGTTAAATTCCATTATTACAGCCTTCGGCAAAATCATTCAAGATGGCTGACCTTTTAACGAAAAGAGACGTTGCACGGCGTCACTACAAATTTAAATCAGTTCTGCACATCAACAAGAACTTTAAACCAATCAACTATTAAGACACGCCCTTTTGTCACGTGATGGATTGAGGTTTATATAAGTTCTGACGTCCAAAATTAGGACGCACTCCTGTACTTCCTCTTGTCGCATTCATCCCGACGGAGCGGTCGGCGAATTTCATAAACACGTAATTCGAGAATGTTGTGTTATGATCTGTGTGCCCGAGGGTTGAGATGACGCGGGAATGGACTTAAACATTTGTGATACACGGCCGGGTAATAAGTCATCCATTTTACCCTCAATTAGATGAAGTAAGAAGAATCATAATCAAAACTATGCCACTCGGCCCTTCATTCTTCGGCCCGCGTCCGTGTCATTATATCTATGTGCATCATTTAATCTATGTGCAACTATCTGGGCAAAACTGCCCATATCGCCACAATATATATATATATATATATATATATATATATAGAGAGAGAGAGAGAGAGAGAGAGAGAGAGAGAGAGGGGCGCCAGCTGATGGTCGAATGGTTAGGGCGCTGGCATTCGGTTCAGACCCTCTGGTTTCGAGTCCCACTTTTGGCATGGATGTTTATAGCCGTGCGGAATCGGCTTTAAACTATAGGTCCCAGACTAATTAGCCCTCGTGTAGCAAAAAACTTGACCGTAGCGCTCAAAATCAAACCAAACCATATATATTTATATATATACATATATAAATCGATATAAATCTCGGCTTATGAAACGTAAGTTGATTACATCAAAAGACAATCAAATGAGTGAGGTACTTTTTGGGAGGGCTTGCATACTTCTACATGGATATTGCAAAGAATTTAACTGAGTTTACAATAGTTTTTTGAAATCGTTTTAGAATTTTGTATTCTTGAAATTCTGGTAGTCAAATGTTAATAAATTTGAAAATTACGTCTATGAAAGCCCGGTATCAGAGGGTCAAATGAAAGATTATACCACTTGAATTTAGTCGGAACACGAAAAAAATTTATTAAATTTTAAGTACCACTTTGTAATTATTAAATTATTTTATACCTTTATTATGGGAATCAGCGAAGAGTACCGGAATGTCTGTCTCAAACTTATGAAAGAATGAAGTCTAAGTCCGGCTTAAAAGCTTTTAAAACTTGCTATTCATTTCAGACTCGTATTGATGGCTAGATATTTTGAGAAAAGGTATTTTCATTAAATGATACTTGATTTAGGACTTCAGCTCTGATTCAAAAAATTTGAATAATGAAAGAAAATATGGTCAAGGGAATTGCAAATCTAATTTATCAAATAAATAATCAATGATATCAAATATAAATTATCATAATATAAATCTGCATATTTTGTAGATTTTAAAAATATGAACATATTACAATGAAATAGAAAATATATTTAAAACAGCAAGTGAAAAAAATTTCAAAATATTATAATACTTCATAACATGGTTAAAAAAATTAGAATAATGTAAATATATTGTACACAATTTAAACTCGAAGGGTTTTTACATGCTAATCAGTACTTTGTTGCACCACCCTTAGCTTTAATGGCAGCTCTTAAATGGTTTGGCATATTATTGACTAAAGGTTCAAAATTTTTTTATCAATATCGCCCATATGTTCTTCAAACTAGAAATAAGATCTTTTTTGTCTCTTGGTGCAATTTCTTGAAGTCGTTTTTTCAGAATTCCCCACAAATTCTCGATGGGGTTTAGATCAGGTGAATTCGCAAGCCAAGGGAGTACATTTATTTCCTTCTCTTGGAGGCATTTAGTAGTCGATTTGGAAGTGTGGGAAGAAGCTGAATCTTGCTGAAACACGACATCGTCATCACATAAATCCCTTGATGAAGGAATCATGAAGTGTTCTAGAATTTCTTGATACACTTCTGAATTGACTTTTGTGTAAATAATACACAGACTACCTGGGCCTTCTGCAGTCATGCAGCCCTATACCATGACAGAGGTCTCAAATTTAACCGAACGTTTTAAACACTCTTTATCAAAAGCTTCTTGTTTAAGTCTCCAAACACGTATACCTTGATTCCCATGGGACACACAAAACATACTTTCATCGCTAAAGAGTACCTTTTTCCAGTCATCTTGACCCCAAAATAGCCTTTGTTTACACCGTTTAACTGTAGCAGCCATTTGCTTAGATGATAAGAGGGGCTTTGACTTAGGCACACGTGATCTAAAACCTAATTTGTGAAGTCGTCGTAATGTTGTAGATTTAGAGGCATTTACATCCACTTCTTTCCATTTTCTCTGCAAATATCTCACACTTCGAAAGCAATGTTTCTTCACAATCTTTTTCAATTGCCTTTCATCTCTTGCTGAATTTACTGGCTTTCGACCACTTTTAAAGTGTTTATTTTGAAAACACTTATTATTACAATATTCTCTCAAAACTCTACTCACACTTGCTTGAGAACATTTCACTTCCTTTGCTATAAACAGTTGTGTTTTTGCTTCTTTGTGCAAGTGCACAATACGAAATTTCACAGCCACATATAAGTCGCTCTTTCGTCACATATTAAGCAAATACTGAACTAAAATCAAATGCGAAACTACTTTTCATTTCCCGCGGAACACATTTTAAAGTCCCGCACATATTAGTTCCGCAGCTGTTCTCTAAACCAACAGGAAAATAGTTGACTTTCTAATTGTTTAAATAGTTCTAATATTTTTTTAAATAGTTAATTATTAGTATAGTAAATAAATGCATATATTTATAAATGTTCTGAAGATATTTAGACATTTTTAATATTTTTTTTAACACAATATGCAAATTGACACTTTAGTAGCATTGAACCCATTCTTTTTTACATTATTCTAATTTTTTGAATCGGAGCTGTAGAGAGGCTAAACTTATTTTATTCTTTTTAATATACGCTTTTATTGCTATTAAAATAGGTTTTTTTTATTTCGATGAGAAAATGCTGATGGAATTTGTTATTTGTTGTTTTTTTTTATTTGAATGTAGGTTAAAAAGACTGATGCGAAAGATTTTACTCAATATGAACTTTTGAAAACGGAGAAATATCTTGCCTCGTTTACATTTCACTTAAATCCTCGTTATTACATTTGAACACAAGGAAAATGTGTATAGTATCATTCATAATTTATTTAATTTTAAAGGATCTAAGCATTTATTTGTAATTTTATATATATATATATATATATATATATATATATATATATATATATATTATACACTGCTGGCCATCCAAAGTGCAACACCAAGAAGGAAGCAACGAAATTGCATGAAATTTGCATCATGCGCATACCGCGATGAAATATGCAAATGGTAACGATTGCAGCGCACGAGCACATCATGGGCGACTGCAGCGCTCCTCACAAGCTGTACATAAAGAGATGAAAGATAGCCGGTTTGGAAAACGGGAATTGTGCTCTCGTGCAATTTGTTGTATGTGCAGCTTCAGTATGAATCTAAGAAAGACACAAGCATCATTCGAGCAGATTTCGGATTTCGACTGAAGCAGAATCGATGCATACGGAGATTGCGTATTATCCTTCCTAGAAATCGGTTATCGTGTCGGACGTAGCCAAGTCATGCGAATATGGAAAAGGTGGATGCAGGTTGTAACGACTGACCGACATGAGTGATTGCAACCACCTCATCGCACAACCCCACGGGAAGACAGGCATATTGTGCGCATGGCACTGATGGAGTGCAATGCTACATCCGCAACCATAGAACAATGAATACAGTCTGTAACACAACAATCGGTGTCCACACGAACAATACGACTTCGTTTGCAGCACAATGGACTATCTGCTAGTAGTCCATTGCGTCGCTTACCTTTGACTTTAAACCACAGGCGTTTGCAATGGTGCACTGAACGGCGGAGATGGAATTCCGAATAGCATGACATTGTGTTTTCGGACGAATCGCGCTCCTGCCTGCATACCACGATGGTAGAGTTTGGAGACACCGCGGAGAGAGGCTGCTCAACTGTTGTGTTACGCATCGTGATACTGGTCCTGCACCCAGTGTTATGGTGTGGGGTGATATTGGATTCAATTCCCGCACCCCTCTAGTACGCATTACGGGTGCACTTACCTGCCAGCGCTATATCTCTGAGGTTTTTTAGCCTGTTCTCCTTCCTAACTTTCGGAGCTTGTCTGCGGCCACGTTTCAACAGGATAATGCGCTACCACACTTTGACGCATTGTTGAAGATATCCCCCCAGACCACCAAATTGTATTGCTACCCTGGCCTGTGTGTTCTCTAGATCTATCATCGCCCATCAAACATGTCTGGTCAATGATTGGACTTTCCTAGCCCGGCATGCCGCATCCTCGGGTACAACAGATGAACTTTGGCTACGTATGGCTTCCTCAACACCACGTCCAAAGACTCTTTCAGTCAATGCCGCGGTGTGTTGCAAAGGTTATTGACAGACATGGAGGCAACACTGATTACTAATTTTCTCGTCTTCCTCACTTCAAAGAAGGCTGTATTTCCAATCAATTATCATTGAAACTATCTGTAATCTCTGGAATAAATTTGACTTTGATATCTCTTGTCCTTCGTGATGTTGAATTTTGGATGGCCAGCAGTGTTTATATACACTCTGTCACAAAAATATATGCACCCAGAAGAAATCGAACTACTATCACGAAACTTGGCAGGAATGTAGTCTGGTAAGAGATATGAAAATGATTAAAATTTCGACGCCAATGAGATAAGGGTCAGCGCGCTATGCGCATATGAGATGCGCAGCTGGGAGTGTTTGAAAGCATGATTGCTCGTGCCATAGGCTTATTCAAACAAATGTGTCGACTTGGATGGGCGGTATTGTGATTAGAGATGCCTCTGAGACGTAACCGGTTACAGTACGAACAATTGTCAGACTTTAAGAGGGGGCGTATAGTAGGCCTCAGAGTAGCAGGTTGGTCGAACAGGCGTATCGGCAACCACCTCGGTCGGAGCTATATGGTAGTTGCTCGGTGTTGGCAACAATGGATCATGGAAGGGATTGTATACCGTCGCGGAGTGTCAGGTTGTCCCAGGAACAAAATGCGTGCGAGGATCGCGCAATCATTGGGAGCGAGGATCGCGCATCAATTGGTGCGAGGATCGCGCATCAAAAGGAAGAGCGGCCACGTCCGCACCAACAACGTTGCTAGAATCGGTTCGACGCCATTTTCCACCTTCTAGACATCCGGTGGTATCAAGGGAAACCATTCGAGACGACTGGCCGACGCAGGTATAAGGAGCCAACGTCCATTAAGACGCCTACCACTGACCCCACATCATAGGCAGTGTCGATTGAATTTTTGCCGACCTCGGGCATGCTGGAGTGTGACAGACTGGAGGCGTGTGATCTTCAGTGATGAATCCCGATTCAGTCTCATTGCTGATGACCAGCGCATACGCGTATGGAGGCGGCCAGGCCACCGGTTCGAATCGGCATTTGTTGTCGAGAGGCATACGGCGATTATACAAGGTGTGACAGTGAGGGGAGGGATTTGTTGGGACACACGATCACCTGTAGTCGTCCTTCCATAGACTTTGACTGCCCGCAGTTACGTGGACGAGATTTTAAAGCCAGTTGTGCTGCCTATGCTATCAATTCCCCCAGGTGCCATTTATCAGCAAGACAATGTTCGTCCACACACAGCGCGACTCTCCTATCAATGTCTTCAAGGATATGACGTACTCCCATGGTCTGCCAGATCACCAGACCTCTCGCCAATAGAGCACGTCTGGGACGTGCTTGGAATGCAACTGCAGCCGTCCCGGATTACTGGTGAATTAACTACCTAGTTGCAAAGATTATGGCATGATCTTCCGCAGGAGGGCATAGGTGACTCATTGATTCAATGCCACACAGTGTTTTGGCTTGTATAGCTGTCAGAGATGGATTTACAACCTACTGATTTGTAACCTTTTTCATGCCATATAGTCTTAATAAAACGGCCTGTTCTTCTGAATTTGTAATCATTTCCGTATCTCCTCATACACTACATACATGTTAAGTTTCGTGATAGTAGCTCGTTTCCTTCTGGGTGCAAATATTTTTTTGTGTCAGAGTGTTTATAACACGTCCTTATTTAAGCTTCTATATGTAATGAATTATACTTAAATTTTTTTTATCACTATGAAGTAGCAGTTTTTTTTCGATAATGTGTATCACTCAAATCAGATTTCTGCTCCACTGGGAAAATGTCCTCATATATACGTAGTAATCTGTACGAATAGGAGAAAAGACAATTCAAGATCCACCAGCCATCTGCAGCACTAGTATGGGTACTTTCGGTTGAGGGCCATTGCTATCTAAAGTAATAAATTCATCTAAACATAGAACTCGAGCATTCTGAAACTCAGAGCAGAAATAGCTTTGTATGATAAAAGAATATACACTCAAAAGCCAAAACATTATGACCACCTGTCAATAACGAGTTGGCCCACCTTTGGCGCGCAACACAGCTTCAACCCGCCTTCGCATGGATGCCACAAGTCCTTGGTAGATGGCCGGAGACAGATTGTACCAGATGTTTAAGCAACGGCCACGCAAATCCAAGATATTGCGAATTGGTGGTCTTTGAACTCTGAGCTGCCGTCCCATGACATCCCAAATGTGTTCTATCGGATTGAGATCCGGTGAGTTAGGCGGCCAGGACATTAACTGGAATTCAGCATCATGTTCCTGGAACCACTCCAACACAATTTTAGCCTTGTGACACGGGGCGTTGTCCTGTTGGAACATTCCATTTCCAGCTGGAAAAACAGAGGCCATGTAAGGGTGCAACTGGTCCGCAATGATATTCAGATACCCTGTAGCATTCATGGTCTGCTCTACCACAACCACGGGTCCCAGAGACGCCCAAGAGAACGTCCCCCAAAGCATAATACCGCCACCATCGGCCTGTGTATGACCTACTGTACATTGAGGGAGCAACAGTTCGCCTAGAAGACGGCGTATCCTGACACGGCCACCGGCGTGATGAATGACAAACCGTGATTCATCTGACCAGGCAACTCTCTCCCACTGATCCATGGACCAGTCGCGATGTTCCCGGGCCCAGCGCAGGCGTGGTTGGCGATGACGCTTGGTCAGCAAAGGCACACGAGTGGGACGTTTGCTGCGTAGCCCCATATCCAACAGTGTCCGCTGAACAGTGTGCTGCGATACTATTCTACTTGGCCCTGCATTGTATTGGGCTGTCAGCTGAGCCACTGTCTGGCTCCGGTTTTGCTTCACCATGCGAGACAGTCTCCGACGACCTTTTTCTTTGATAGCGTGTGGACGTCCAACACCATGTCGTCTACTGCTTGTTTCACCGTCATTCATCCACTTTGCATAAGTACTAACAACTGTAGGTCGCAAACTTGTTCCGAGCCTCCGGAATACTTGTTCCGAGCCTTCGAGCCATCACAATCTGCCCTCTATAAAAGTTGCTTAGATCCGCAGCCTTTCCCATCACACACATAAGTAAGTGAAAGAATGATTCTTTAGACTCTCCAGCAGCAGTTAAATACCACTTCCACCTGATCACGTGCCTTCCACGTCATCCAGGCGAATTCATTGCAAAATGTAGGGGTGGTCATAATGTTTTGGCTCTTGAGTGTATGTGATCTTTTGAAATAACCGAATAACGTTGTAATGCTCATATCTTTTACAGCGCATACATTCATAATTTCCCCCCCTTAAGGAACGTACTATGGCACTACCCAATATCATCCACATCAGACTGTCTGGCCGGTATTTCAACCCAACGGTTCTGATACCTTCGAAGCTTGAAGACCTTTTCTTACACAAAATAAATATCAAATACTTCTCACCTTCAATTACTAATTTTCAGTAATAGATCTCAGTAATGATATCCTTTTTTCAAGTCTGCTCTCTGATTTTTTTTCTATCATCTTAATACCACTAATTGATGTAACAAAGTAGTCTTTAAAAATACTTTCAAAAGTTATAATTGAGTACTCAGTAGCTATCATTGGTATTTATACAATGTTGCTTTTTTGTCTCTCTATCACGTAATATCACTTCACAATATCGTTAGGCATGTAGATTCTGTTACACATCCAGCCGATTTCGCAGTTATACTACAGCAGTGAAGAAAGAATCGATTTCATAAGGTTAAGGTGAGCAAAAGAGAGCGCCGTTTTTATTGTTGTTTTGGACAAACATGTTTCTCTGATTACCCAAAACTGCTGTAAGCTTTTCTTAAGGAACCAACACACAATATCTCTGTAAGTTACTCCTACTGGGATAACTTTAATACAACTTTATTTTTACCACTAACTGGGTTTATAATTGTGCTTTGTAATGGCTCTGGTTGGAAAGACCTCATCACCCGTGCACAGGGTGTTTTTGGTACTCCGTTTCGGAAGGTCTGTGTTAATCATTAGGTCTTCAGTCGATCTTCAGATTGAAAGCCTTCAGTGTATTGACAAAAAGGGTTGAATCGTAATGGACTGACACACACAATGGTCTAAGGCAGCGGTTCCCAATGGGTGGGTCGCGACCCACACAATGGTCTAAGGCAGCGGTTCCCAACCGGTGGGTGGCTACTCGATCATAAAACTATCAGAAACCATCGAATAAACCATCAAAAAAGATAATAAAAATCGAAACTTACTTAAAAACAGCAATTTTACATATTGATAGATTGTGATAACAATTTTCTTAACTGTAATTATATCAAAGCTGTATGATTTTTTTTGCCTGAAAAATTAAAATGGTCTTTGTGTACTTTTATAATTGTAGTTTTTATCTTTACCTAGGAACACTTGTTAGTGAGTATGAAACCACTTGTTGTATATATTGCAAACATACATCTATTGTTAAATAAATAACTCTTTTGCTACAAAGTGCTTATATTTTGTCAACCATTTTCAAATCAGAACAGAAATTGATTATCAATAATCAAACTGTATCTTCAAAAAAGCATATATATATATATATATATATTTGCAATATTTGATGGTAAATTATATATACTACATAAGGAAGGATACGATACAAATAAGGTTTTATACTCCACCATGGAACAATGGACCGTGGAGGTATTCCGATAAGGAAAGGTGGGTCACCAGCTTAAAAAGGCTGGGAACCACTGGTCTAAGGGAAAATTTTTATAGGCAGTCCAAAAACAAGACATTCTGTTTTTGGCAGCAGCTATTCGGCAGTACCACTCTTTAGTTTAGTTTTCTATAACTGCTACCTTACAAAAAAACATTGTAATATTTTTGAATCTATATCTATAAAAAAGTGTTTACCATATTTATAAAAATATTTATTGTGAGAAATATCACTATTTCGTTGAGCGATAATTTTTTTGGTTGCTCTTATAAAGTATTTTAAAACGCTTTCTGCAAACAGAAAAATATGTTGATTTTTTTTTCATGGATTAGTAAGAGATATTAAGTACTTTTCTCAATTGGTGTTTTTCTCCATTATTTAAGTAAAAGTAAAGATTCGATGTGCCATTGCTTTGGTTGGTTGCTAGAATCCCAAAGGCAACCGATGGCGGATGGGCTAGCGCAGAGGTGGCCAAACCGCGGATCTTTATTACTTTGATTGTTCTAGAATTTTGGAAATTTGTGCCAGAATACCTAAATTAGAATGTGTGGCAGCCTCCATTTATGGTACAACTCACAGCTGTGACATTTAGATGGAACTCTCAATGTTGACAAATCAGTATTGAATTACGCACAGCAACAACTCAGCATGTACCAGATTGGAATAATTTGGCAAACAATTACAAAAAGAAAAAGAAAAAAAAGAAATATTAAAGCAATTAAAACTATTTGAGAATTTAGAAATATTAATTATTAGGACGATTAGAAAATGCTGTGTTTAATAAAGACAGAAAAACAGCTCTTAAAAATTCCTTTCATATCAATAGAATTCCCAAATCACTGTTAACACTGTTTATCTTGGCAATATCTGCGGGTTCGTTAGACATGAGTGTTTGCACTCGCTCCTGATTGGCAACTGCCACTTCCAATCGTGACAATGGGGTTTTTCTCCCACACTGACAGATTTTCTATTGCAAATTTTTTTAAGGAAGGCATTTGGACGGGGCAATAAATTGCTTCGATGTTTCATTGCTCTCATCCAATTATTCGACTCTTTCTCGCAGGAACGATATCCATTCTAATATCGATGTCCCTTGGTTAATCAGAAAATCCAAAAATACATATCTCTCTTGACATGATAATTTCAACAAACAGGGAAATCAGAGAAAATTCTTTCAGCGACCCAAATGTCATCGGCACACACAAAATCTACATTAGTTTGGATGCCACTTTGATAGTTTACAATTTTAAAAAGTATCCCTTCTCGGAAGTACGGCGTGACATCTTGTCGATATAAGACATAAATAAATCTTATCGGATTCTGTGGAATCGATATCAATAAAGTGTCAGTCTTTGGAGACTATTTTTATCCCTACAGTGAAAATATTTTATTATGAACTAAATATGAGTGTCGTGATAGTAAAAACGAGAGTCCACGTGAAAGATTAAAATGAAGAGAACAGAATATAAAGTTTCTGAGGATGATTCCCGCTTCAGAAAACATTCAAGATTAGAGAAGATAGGCCGGCCTCCTATCAGAGTGACAAAATTAAAACATCATTAGTTTAGGAAGTTTTTAAGATTTTTAAGGAAATTTCAATCCATTTTTCCCCTTTGTATAACATATCTGTTTTAATAAAGGAAAAGCTTCATAAAAATTTGTAATAGGAATTTTTTAAAAAATTCCTATGTAGTTGTGTACTTGATTTTCTAGGAACTAATTTTACAGAATCACTGAAAATTATTCTGTTTGTGAAATGGTGTGTTTAAAAGTGTGGTTCCTTGAGAAAATTTTGGTTTGATTGGAATTTGCATTTTCGAATAATCTCAATTCTACACTGAAGTGCCCCTGAATTAGGGATACCTACCTAGTAACGAGTTGGGCCTCCCCTGGCCTTGATAACGATTGCCACACGACGAGACATAGATTCAACAAGTTTCTGGAAACGTTCCACGAGAATGGCTTGCCAAATATTGGCTAAAGCTGTCCATAATTCAGTAAGGTTCTTTGGTGCTTTGTGATGGCCTTTCACGCCTTTTTCCAAAACATCCCAAAGATGCTCAATAGGATTTAAGTCTGGGCTTCTAGGTGGCCAATTCATGACAGAGAAGTCAGAGGAATGATCATCCAACCAGCCAGTAGCCAACCGGGACTTGTGAGAGATACAGTTGTCTTGCTGGAAAACTGCATTACCGTGCGGATAACAGAACAGCATAAGCGGATGGAGGTGATCACCCAGCAACTCTACGTACCGAATTGCATTGAGGGAGGTTGGTACACGCACCAAAGATCCCAAACTGTGCCACGAAAAAACACCCCAGACCACGACTGAGCCACCATGCCCTTGTACAGTTCCAGCCAGGCATGCAGGATCCATGGCTTCATGAGCCTGACGCCATATTCTCAGCCTCCCGTCGGCATTAAGTAGTCGGAATCGAGACTCATCACTCCATGCTACTCGTTTCCAGTCCTCTACACTCCAGTCTCTGTGCTCTCTTGCCCAAGTAAGACATGCAGCCCGATGGCGAGTATTGAGCAATGGTACTCTCGTAGGTCAGCGGCTCCCGAAACCCAAACGGTGAGGCGAGCGTTGCACAGTCCGTTTACTGACTGTACGACTGGCACCGTCATTAAACTGGGTGGTAATTTGAGCTAATGTTTGGCTTCGCTGGCTACGTACAATACGCCTGAGCCGTCTCTCACCACGCAGTGTCAAGGCTAATTGTCCTTTGCAGTTTGCCCGATCGCTAGTTTTTTTTCCACCATCCACGTATTCTTGGTATACTCTTGACACTGTCGACCTTGAAAATCCTAGCTGTCTGACGATTTCGGAAATTGAATGGCCCATGCGTCGTGCACCTACGATTTGTCCGCGATCGAAGGTGTCTAAATCAGGCAGTTTACCCATACTGGCAATTCCAACAACTAATTCAGAACAACCACAGTACGCGCTATATATGCAGTTACCACAGTGCCCTCACTTGCTCATACATGATGCGCAGCGCTACGCAATTTGCATAGGCTTTGCTATCCATAATTCAGTGGCACTTCAGTGTATAATGAGATTTTAATCAAGTATTAAATTAAGTAAAACGATTTCTTTGTGAACCTGCATTTGAATGCGTCGCCCACATGTTGTAGTAGGGATGCGACATCGATGTCGATGTTTTCAAAACATCGATGTTTCTATAAAAACATCGATGTTCTAAACATCGATTTATTGAAGTCGATTTTTTTTAACATCGATGTTTTGTGCTCGATGTTTTTTTAAAGGAAAAACACCATAATTAAAAAAAACTAACCACCTGGTATAATTTTCCCACTCAGTAAATGTAAACTCAAAAATTCTTTTAAATTATTTTGCCGTATACTCTATTGATATGAAACCAATCCTTTTGTCTTGTGTTACAGTCATGAACTTCAGAATTTTTTTTTACAAAGTTATTTAAACCTCCTGGAAGTAAATTTTTCTCCAACTTGTAAATAAATGTGACTTGATATTTACCATAATTTTGCACATTCAACCAATTTAAATTAGAAAACATCGCGGATTTTTTTTAAGGCTTTGGTCCTATCAATTGTTTTTATAGCAATAATTTCTTCCTCAATTTTTTGGTAAAGGTACGAGTAATAAAATGTATCATGGAAATTATGTGATATGCGCCGACTCTAGGAACCAAGTTTTAGTCATTTGTGTCAGCCCAATCAAAGAGTAAAATTAAATCCCCCCCCCCCCACACACACACGACTAACCGAAGTAACATTAATGTTAGAGGTTACTAAACCAGTTTTAAAAAATGGATGTTCAAAAACATCGATGTTTAAAAACATCGATGGTTTTTGGGCGATGTTTTATTACCATCTATATTTTAATATTGAATATAGATGTTTCAAATCATCGATGTTTTGTTGTCGATGTCGCATCCCTATGGTGTAGTGGTTAGCGTTCTGAGTTCCACGTAGTGGGCTTGGGTTCAAATCCCGAATAAGGCTTGGTCGTTTAGGGAGCAACGTTTAGGGTCGTGTAGGGAGCTTGTGTCGTATACAATGCTGGATCCCATAATAGACAAATGCTGGTTCCCATAATAAAGTAGCCAGTATATATCGGTGAATAACAAAAGGTGAATGTCTAACGGCAAGTACCTCCGCATTAAAAAAAATTGTATTTGCATTAAGGAAACAAGTCAGCTTAATCGGAGAATCATCAACATATGCAAAGTACCTGTGAAATCTTACATAAAAAGTAAAGTATGAAATGTAAGTTTTGCTGATTGTCCATATTTTCGAGGATTTGCCTTTTAATGAAAATTTGCACATTTATTAGTTCCGAATGGCCTCAATAGATGGCGGGAATATCCAAAGTTAGATTTGTTTGTCTTAACCCGCATATCATTTTCGATTCACGTAATGTGCAGCTAATTAATACAGTAAAAATAACTACCGTAAATTTGAGAAAATTTTGAACTTTCTTATTTAAATTTTTATATATAATACAAAATAAATTCGCATTACAGAGAGGAAATGGTAAACATCAGGTCATAATATGGATAATTGCTCTATGAGAACACTGAACATTTGTACTTTACCAGGAAAATTAGTTTATTTAAAATTCATGTTTAAAAGACTGGAGGGGTTCAACTTAGTTACAAAGTCTTTTGGGGACGTTATTAAATTTGCTGTGTATCTTCTACACATAATTCTACACATTTAATGACTCCCCATTTTGCACATGACTCTGAATATAAATTGTACATATTCTAAAACATGCAGTTAAATTTTCGTAGGTAAGTTTCAATATGCCGAAGCAGTTCCCGAAACCTTTATTAGGCAAGAAAAGAATAGGTCGTTATTTCTATTTATTAAGAGGAATTCCATAACTTAATAATTTTGTCATATAATCTAACACACTCAGCAGCATATTAAGAAGTTTTAGGTTGATTTTTGAAATGATAGGGGAATGAAATGAAATGTATAGCACCACTTGCTGTCCAAATATATCAGAAAATTCAATAGGTCAATTTAAAATTCGTGACCGGAATACAAGGTTGGTTGGAAGATACCGCCCCTTGAGTCATCTTTTGGTATCCGGGTGATATTCTATTGCTTAAAACCAATTCCGAACGGCTTTAAATATCGATGCCAATATTGGGACTCGAACCTATGGAACCATTCTGTCATCGCCTGGCTGCCTCATTCCAAGGAAAATTTTTTCAGTTTATATTTCAGTGCATTAAAATAAGTTGAATATGAGTTACCGATAATTTTTTCAAATGAGACTAAAAGTCGTCAATACCAGTAACAATCAACATTACAATTTAACATTTTAAAGGGATCTAGTAACTTTTCGTGTACAGTTTACAATGTATCGTTTACATCAGCTAGTATTATTTTTAAAGAAATGCCAAACTGTATCGGAAATTGATTGGTTTTTATTCGATTCTAATTTGTCATGTGGCAACGAAATGGCAGAAATAAAGAAAAGAGAAAATTCAATAGAAGGAAATCTACAGAAGAGCTGAAGAAAGATTCTGAAGCAAGATACTATGTTGATTATTATCTCGTATAACGTGTAAAAAGAAAGGATCCTCGAGAATCAGATCTTTAGTAAGATCCATGCACTTAATAATTTTGTGGATCCAACCGATTGCAAGACGTGTTTTCTTAATATTTGTTTGGTCCTCTCTCGCAAACACATTTTCTAATGAACCACACGTCTCTTACTGTGAGTACCACCCTTTTACACTTCTTGTTTTACAAATTTCTATTTTAAATACTTATTGTTCATTATCGAATGAAGCACATATTTTCGGGGAAAAATTTCTCATTTAACTATTTTCAGTTTCTTTTGCGTTTATTTCGAAGGTTAGTGTTTTTATCAGTAGGAATATAACATTCTAATTTACTGTACTGATTTCCTTTGTCACTTTATCCCCGTTTTATGTTATTCACTGGGAAATCCCCCTCTCAGAAAAAATACTAATTATTTTAACTGTTTACTATGATGCCCCATGGTTTCACAAAACATGCATTCTGTTTTTCATTCCCTGTATCTTTTCCATCTATTGGTAATGAGAATTTACGCTTATATTACGGTATGTAAAATATTTTGTACCCCATAAATCAAATCAATCAGTTAACCTGTCATACAGGGAACTTAAAAGATGAGCAGTTGCTTAGATTATTGGTTAACCCGATCATAACGATGATCGGGTGTATTTGCTAAATTTTATGCAACATTTTTTCACCATACTCCCTTCTATGAAAGGCATTTTTCTTCCAACTATACGCCTCTAACGAAAATGACTACTACTACATTGAGGAAATTGTGAAAGATTCATGGTTTTTATAATTTAATAACCAGAATAAAGTCAAGAGAAGTAACAGTGTTAGTTTGATTGTATTATGAATGTGATTTAAATCTACTCGGTAACACGCGAGTAAGATCTTCGACAGAGATCCAAACAGCACCATAACATAAAAAGAATGTTAGATGTTTGGTAGGATGACACAATTCCCTTTCGAGTTTAACAAGGGATCTTCAAGGGATGGGTTTTCTAGATTGGAAAAATATTCAACAGTTTAGTAATGAATGCATATTCACTATTAATTAAATTTTAAAGAAACAATGATTGTTTTCTTAGGTATGCAAGCGTACTGAATGTATCATAAACAGAAAAAAATGTTCTGTCGTGTGTGTTCTTTTTACTTGGAACTAAAGAAATGAGAATAGAAAAATTGGAGCAAGCATATTATATTGGAGTGTTGGTGGTTATAAAAATATTTTGTTAATGAGATGTAACATAAGTTTTCTGTTAAATTCATAAATATCACAAGCATAGAAACTTTTCTGATTTCAAATTCAAAACCTGTCCTGGGTTACTTTTTAAAATTCTCACTTCCGCAAAATTTCCTACTATAATAAATTAAAATTGAACGTCACTTATTTTAGTTTGAATTTTAAAATGAAGTTTGATTTTAGAAATTCTAATTCTGTAAGTAGTACCAGCAAAGCAATTCTCTATCAAAATAATAGGAGATTAAAATTCGAGTTGTTCTTTAAAGTATTTTCATAATATTGTATGGATTCCCATTCGAAAAGTTGGACACGAGAAGGTAAGTGATAAGGTTGAAATTTTTCGGAAGTAACATTAATTGAACGTCCCATTTTGCCTCCATAACGTTCGTATGTGCTAATCCATCTGTTCTTAAGCTTATTGCTGATACAACGAAAAGTAGAAGTTGCTGCTTGTCTGTTCGCGGGTTCCATTCGGGAATAATACTTTCCATTGCCTGTAGCTTTAATATGGCTTTAATAGGACCTGGTGAGTTTGAACTACAAGTCTGATATCACATGAGCAATTTGTTTTAAGATAAGATTACTGGATGACTGTCATATTAATAATATCTGATAGCAACTTTGCCTAATTATGTCAATAATTAGGCTTATGTAATAATTGGGATAACATTTACATGGATTGAAATAAATGAGCCCAAGCAAAATTAGGAAGCCTATTTATCGACAAAACGAATCAATTTCAGTTTATTTTATTATTTTTGAAATGTAACACGAGACAGTTACTCTTTGAAAAATATTTCCATAACATTACATGTACAAAATTGACTGTAGTTAGTGTTTTTACATCCATTCAAAAATTTCGCCCATATATTTTTATTTTAAGCATTTTTAGAAATGTAATTATTTACTTTTCAAATGTACTCTCCAAATGTGCATGAACAAGGATTTTAAAATGTTTCCTAAACTATTTTTTTATGTAACACATAAATAATTATGTTGAAACATAACACGAAACTAATTTATTTCGTAGCAATTAAAAATGAAAATAATTCATTTTAACGATGTATTTGGCCACAAGAATTCCTAAAGAAGGTAAGCTGTAACCGATATTTGTTGGAAAGCTATTAAAAGAGTAGCATGTAGGAAATGGCATGTGTGCCGTCAACACTATGTGCAAGCAATATCATGTTAATTTTTTAGAGAACAAACTCAATTTATTTTGAGAAGGAAAAAGTCTTTGCTTTTAGGATTATAATATTTCAAGTTTCCTTATAATTATCATAAATGACTATATTTTGTGAAATTCCTCCATCAAAATTATAAAAGAAATTCATGCAACGAGAAATACTTTTTTCCTTTAACAAATAGTATTTAAAAGAAAAATTCCTCACATTTACAAAAAATGAGTAACTACCGTGAATTACAACATGCGTTCTTACTCGAATCGTAGGAGATTAATTATTATAGAGATCTCGAGCTCAGAAAAAAATTCTAAACTAAAATTTTTAACCGATGAATATTTAATTGGTCTTATTAATGTTCGCATGAAGTACCTTGGAATGATTTAATCTTAATATATATTGTGAATTGATGCAAAACATTTATGCTTTTATTCCCTTTTGCAGCAATTTTAATTTTCTTAATACATAGGAAATATTAAAGTAATTAAATCCATAGACTAAAGTGGAACCATTACAAGACGATAAAATGATATTAATAAATAACAAGATGTTTGCTTTAAGCTACACTTAATAAATATTTGAAATTGTAAAGTATAACCTAAAATTATGCAAAAGGACTTCACTACGAGTAACCATAAATATCCATACACACATAAAAATTCTGAAAAAATATTTTTCTATGTATGTTTACAAAACAAATACATTTTAATCATTGCATTATACAACAAAATGCGATAGTATACATATAAATATGAAGATTATAAAGTTTTTAAATCTGAAGTAATGTAAAATATTTTCCAATCGTTTTAAATTTAAAAACTGAAATATTCTATGAACAGATTAAAAAAATAGAGCGTGTTTTAACTTGAAGGGGAAGTATAATTCTTTGAAATATTAACTACATTGTAAATATATATTGAAAATAGAATTCTATTATTAAACAATAAATCTCTTATTAAAATGTTCAAATTGTTAAGAAGTGTTTAATATTCTTGTGTACAAATTTGTAAAATTAATTATGCGTAAAATTAGTTTGATGTGTCACAGAATTTTACTTACGGACTTTTTAATTTCAAAGACAATACAAATATGGGAAATTATATTCTTGGAACATTTATATACGCCGAAAACTGAATATTCTCCATTAAACAGGCAAGTCTAAATGTTCATTTAAATTTTAATATTTTAAACCAATCGACGCATCAATATAAAATTTATATTTTGTTATGTTTCTTTGTTGCACACTATTTGAAAAAATGCCTATTGATGAAAGACTCACCAGGGTGTAAATGCCACATGTGTAACTTCCACTTTTGACTCGTTTCCAACAGCAACAAGTATTCATAAGAAGAGGCATCTTCGAGCTCCACTCTGCCCAACTGCGATCTCCCAATTTTCTGCCTCTGACAGTCCTTTTCATTCCCTTGTTCTCGATTGCCATTGGCCGAAGCAATCACCATCCCCTTTTCTCCCCGAACACTTTTATTAATAGTTAACGGAGGACTTTTCTGAACATTCATTTTTCAACTTTCAGGACGATTTTCATTTTAATGATGTCAAATACATTTCGACGCTTTCGACATCTGATTTATATCGATCACAGAAATGAAATTTTCTTCGTTACTTTTCCAATGCCAATTATATTGGGGCCCTCTCAGATGAACTTCTCTGGGTTTATTTGTGTGGGGAAGCGTATATGTGGAAAGAGTTTGTGTTCGTCATGTAGTAAATGTATAGATTGCGAGAAATTGAAACGCTTCACATCCTAACCGTATGGCTAACCGCTGTAGTTTTATTCATTTCCTGGAGGAAATAGATGCATTAACCTTTTTTCAAACTGCATGCACTTTCCAATATTTTCATAGATATATTCATTTTCATGCCCCTTTTTGAAATATATCTGCGCCTTTCTGTTCTTTATTTTTATAATTATTAGACCTTTATTTTATAATTATTAGCCTGTTTTTCAACATTTTTGGTAGTAGATGCGTACTGTCGATTTTCAAAGTTTAATTCATTATTAGGTAAAAAAAGAACTTTTGATGAAGATGGTATATAAAACATTTCATTAACCCAGAATACAAGGAGCATAGTTAAGCAGTTTATGAAATAAACACATCCTAACCAGATTTTAAACTAAACGTTTAATATATACAGTACAGGACTTCAACATATCTTGAATACATAGACTGCTTAGTACAAGTACAAAAATGTACAAAAAATCATTTGTCACATGACATTACAAAAGACAAAATCAGCATATATTTGTAAATTAAGGGGGTCCAAGACACAAAATTCTTCAAATTTTCAAAAAAAAATTAATTAATTATTGCATTAAAAAATTCTGTGTTCTTTTCGGCTTAAAATGACGTTTAAATCATGTTTCTATATTAATTAAAAAGAGGAGATATTAATTTTTTTTTGTTTTGCAACATTCTAATAGCAGCCAATCTTTGTTTAAACCTGTAAATGCATTTTTCTGCATGATGGGTTTTTCAACTTTTCTTTCTTTAAATTGTTATAAGCGAAGAATCGTTAAAGATAAATTTTCTCCAACTTGGAACATGTCTTTTTCAATTATTTTACTTTAATTTTAATTCAGTAAATTCGAAAAAATATTTACTTTTGAAAATAGGATTTTTTAAAAATAAGGTACATAATTATTTTTGAAATTTTTACTCTAAATATTTTAACTTAAAAAACTAATATTTAAAAAAACGCTTCATCAAAATTAAAATTTATATATTTCTGTTTAATTAAATGAAAAATTTTGAAATTCGACAAATAATATTTCGAGTGATACCGACTTTAAATTATCCTCTTTTTTAAAAAATCTTAAATTTAAAAATTTTTTAAACACTTTATGGGAAGTTTTATGATGTCATTTTGCTTATAAATTATATGGTTAACCATGACAAAAAATTCAAAATTTTAACTCAATAAATAAAATTTTTTTCAAAGTGTCCTGGTCCCCCTTTAACTGATCGAACTTTTGATTTCCAGGAACTTTTCGTGTCGTGATTTCTTTTTGAAGAACATCTTGCTCCCAGCTGTCTTTTGATCAAATCAAGATTTCAAACAGTAGAACTGAAACGTTTCATAAAACATCAAAGATTACGTTTGTTGACTATTGTATACTTAGGCTACATATTTTGTGTTTGAAAAAACTCCACAACGAATTTATTCTTCAGATAATTAAGGTTGGTCATTGTTTTTGAGGGGTGTGATGAATTTTAGCTAGGAAGAAATTATTAATATCCAGCGTGAACACAGAAAGCTTTTCACATTTTGATTCCATTTTTCAGGAACTTATTTCAGCAATCTGATATTCTTGCCTATGCTTGCTTCTTAAAATAACACAGAATTAGACTGAATTAATTTCGGAATTCATTTCTTAGGTTAGGTTTCAAAAACGGAACAAAAGCCTGACGATGAAACAAGGGTGATAGAAAGTCTAGTGTTGTATTACATTCAATTACTACTAATTTTGTTTAAGTTCTAAAATGTTTCTTTAAAGATTTATATATAATATGCAAAACAGTTTCTAATATCATTTCTTATTTCCTTAATTTTTATTTCCGAACAACTTCTTTTGAATGAAGAATACTAGAGAACTTATTCGTATTTGATTTAAAAATATTTTAACACTCAAAGTAATTTCTTACCGTAAGATTCAATATCAGTAGATCGAATTATTTAAATTTCTACAGAGTCACATCTCTGATATGATTATCATATCGTAGTTAAGTTTTCCTTTTGTGTAAATTATACGAAACTATACTTCTTAAATTATCTCTCCATACTTTCAATTTTGCTTCTGTTTGAGGTGATATACTATTTTGTTTCATACCCGGTGGAATAAATGCGTAAAGTAAATCACTCTATTATGGCTGTTGAGAATTTAGTCTTTCACCGAAGGCAAATATGATGAAGGTCATTAAATCCTATAGTCTGTTTATCACTGCGTTTTAGAGATAATTGTAATTGACCATCGACACCCGATTCTTGGTATACATAGAAAATTATGGTAGAGTTGTAAATTTCCTATTTTTCTCTTCTGATAGCGTACTCTCGTGTACTGCATGTTTACTTTTCTGAAAAAAAATCCTGATTATGTCATATGGTATTTAAGGCGATTGGATCACAAAGATTTTGCTATTCAATGAATTTTCGAAATGAGAAGATGAAATATGTAATAAGCCACATTAAGTTATTCTGTGGTAGCTTGAAAACAGGTGCCACGATGACTGAAAAAGGGAAGTAGCAATTTGACAAGGTATTAAATGATATAATTATTTTTTAGTTAGAATTTCTTTCTTTAACATTTTATTGAAGCCAATTTTCTCTTTTTTGTAACTAATGTCTTGAAAATATCGTTGCTGAGAAATAATTTTTTTAGAACCGATATAGGACCTCGATCGAGTCCTATAAGATTTTCCGTGCACACTTCATTTTTCTCAGACTTTTTTGAGGGTCGGAATATTTATTCAACATGGATTGTTGTGGTCTTGTGCTACAGTGCGCTCGCTTTCGATGCTGAGGGTGTTCGATTGAATCCTGGCGTCACGCCACTAAAATACCTCCGTTTGTGTCGTCCCTTCATAGGGGGTAATTCTGGTCCACCTATATGGTGCTCCCATAATAAAATGGCCAGCAAAAACTGCGGTGAATAAAGGCGAATGTTTATCCGACAAGTGCCTGCGCATTTGAAAAATATATACAGTGGAACCCCGATTTTACGTTTTTCATGGGACCAGCGGTAAAAAACGCACGAAACGGGAAAACGTAAAATCGGGGTTAAAATAAATCTAAGCATATTGCTCAAAAATTGACACTTGCCGGATGAACTATTGGAAAAAATGTGTAATCTTTACTTGTTTTTTGTTTTTAGATATAATTTTTTTGCTTTTAGATGCAAATTTGCTTCTTGGTTTACATTCGAAACTAAAAATTGTTTCAGAGTTTTTATGCTTTGAATCGCTTGATCAGCTGTGGGTACTACATCCTCCGTTATTTCTTCTTCATCCTTCATCACCACTATCATCGGAAGCGGGCATTAAATTAGATATCGAAGTCATCCACGCCTTTTTATTCGAAGTGTAATCCTTAGGTAAACTTTTCACATTACTGTAACACTGTGGTTTCTTTGCTCTACCGATCACAAGAGGCGTTAATTTCTCATTTCCGTTCAGCATTAGTACATAATAAAACAGTAAAACGTATTTTTGTAAGCTTTCCCCCGTGGCAATTTTCTCCTTTGACCATCAGTGTTTTGTCGGGTAACAAGTTGAAAAATAGTCCCGTCTCGTCGGCGATGACTACGTCTCTTGGAATGTACTCCTTTAATAAATTTCGCAAAGTGTTCTCTTTCCACTGCTGTACAATTGCAATATACACACCATCGGATTCACCACAGATAGATATAAAACATAAATTGTTCCTTTTTTTTTTAAAATCTGTCGATCCAGTCATTCGATTCAGAGAAGACCTGGAGTTTAAGCCTTTCAGCAATTTCAAGCTCCTTTTCTTTAACGACGGAACCGTTTATTGGAATTTTTGATGCCCAGGCTTCCTTGAACCATTCAGTTAAATTTTTTTCCAAATCATCATACGGAGATGTCTTAAGAATTTTTCGTTTCTTTGCAGATTTTCCGAGTTTCTCAGCACTCAACTCTACTGAAGCTTCTTGCTTTAAAATCGTTTGCAAAGTTGAATATCCAATACCCAAAGATTTAGCAAAATCAACTTTAGTACCATGAAATTCTTTAGCTTTTTCGACGATTTCGGCTAGTGAGAAACATTTTCGTGTAGACATCCTTCAGGTTAAGTACGCTTGACAATGACAAAAATGGCAACGGTGCTCAAACGAACTCTTACCAGTTGAAACCAGTTCTACCTTTAGTGTGTTGCATGGGCTGGTCATAGCCCCCCCTTTCCATGAGAAGTGTAGACATTGGACAATAGATCCAAAACACATCCCTCCTCTCTTTTTCTTTTGTTAACAGAGAGTGATCGAAGAATCGAAAGGCATTGCCGTGATTTTCCCCTCACTTGCGGGTGTCCCGTGCTTTGCTCCTTCCCCACCCTTCTGATTTTGACAGTGGGAGGAAACCCCTCCTGCCTACTAAAACACAGACAAAAGGGCAATAAGACAGAACAGAAAGAATGCCAGAACGGCTTCAAGCAGGTAAGAAAGAAGTTTTTCTTGAAAGAAAGAACTCGAAAAAGTTTGTGTGAGCCTTGCAGCGGAAAAATGATTTTGAACTTGTCTTCAGAAAAAAAACGTATTAAGCGGGATTTTCTGGAAAGGGTAACGTAAAATCCGGGATATTTTAACATTATCGGTATAGGCAATTTTCACGGACCAGCAGAAAATGACGTAGGAAGCGGGATAACGTACGAAACGGACAACGTAAAATCGGGGTTCTACTGTATATTTATTCAACGTATTCTATTCCTCTGTCAACTAAAAAATGGTCTTGTTTATTATCCGAAACCGACTGATGTAATTCATTTGACTTCCTGAAATAGGGCTGAAATGAAGTTCCGTTCGAAAGAGTTAAATGCCATTAGCTCCCTTTCTTAACACCACGTCAAACATCTAATACAGCTTTGTTTTCACAGAATAAATACTGTTGCTACACATGCGCCACTGAAGAGAGGCGAAAACGTTCACGCAATCGAAATATCCGAGCCTACTGAGCTTAACTTTAGTTGACTACTAGACGCTGTAAACGTAACAGCAATAACCTGAAGTGGGTAATTAATATTTATCTTGACACCCACAATTTCTTCAACTCATTAATGATCACCTGTCTTTGTATTGTACATAATATGCGTAACGTCTTTTTAAATAAAAAGCAGAAAAGATAGCTGTGGTCCATCGAACTTTATTTTATACGTTCTTGAAATTAGTGAATGCATCACTTGGTCCCGTCGGAGCGGAAGCCTGAACTCAGCAAAATGGATACCATAGAAAAAGTCGTAAAAGTGAAAACTTTCTTAAAAAGGAAGTATTACTAGAATTGAAAACTTTGTTGAAAAAAAGTGTCAACAGAGACACGCAAAACGGAACTTGAAGTGAAACTCAAGAAAATAGACCAGCTGCAGCAAAAAGTTGATGAACTGAAACAATACACCTTCTGCACAGAAAAAGTCCCAGCAGCTGAATTAATCGAATTTCATAGATGATATAGAACAGTGTGAACTACTCCTAGACGATTTAGAGGTAAAGATTAAGCTTTTGATTAATTCTAATAAGAAATGTGTGTCTGTGAATGAAATTGGCGAAAAACAAACTGAAACTTTGCTAATTAAAACTAAAATTCCACCAGTTGTGCTTACCACATTTACAGTAAAATATGAACATTTTATTGCATTCAATAATCAATTTGATGATTTTATAACGTCTAACGATCAACTTAGTCAGTCACAGAAATTATATTATTTAAATTCTTGTCTTGTAGAAGAAGTTAAAAGAATTTGCATTTACTTTCGATTCATTTTCTTCCTTTAACAAAGCCCTTGAATAGCGAAATGATAATCAACGGTTAATTGTTGATGTTCATATTCAATACATTTTGAACTTTAAGAAAATAGAACGTGAGAATGCACAAGAAATCCGTGCAATGATCGATTGTAGCACAAAAGAATTTACGTGCTTTGAAGATGCTAAAATAGGAACAGAATCCTTTATTTAACATTTTTCTGGTAAATATTATGCTTAAAATTTAGATAAAGAATCCAGAAAGAACTTTGAATTGTTACAAAAACAAAAGAGGTCCTTTCCTTTGATCAACTCATGACCTTTTTAGAACAACGTGAAGCAGTCTTGTTAGCTGTAGACAGGAATTTTATTCCCGAAGGAAAAACGATGATGAGAAAATCCTTTAATTTCGTTTCCAAATACAAAACTCTATTGGTAAATCAGTGTGAAAGAGGCGCCGGTCGAAAGTAAACACGTGTGAGCAGCGGATTCAGAAATAAAAAATCAAAACGAAAGCTCATCTGCCGCAATAAATTCTTCCACTTTCCAAAACACTGTTTTAAAAAGCATCTCTAATCAAAATAAAATGAGTTTTTTGCTCGTATTATCTAAGGGTAAAATTCGGTTGCAAAATAAAGATGGAACATCAATAAAATGTAGATGTATTTTTGATAGCACGTCAAATGTTAATATATTGTCCAGAAAAACGAGAGATTTCCTTGGTATTGGATTAGAAAAAGTACAAAATTCGGTTTTTGGATTAAATTCAACAAAAGAAAATTTAAAAAGGAAATTGACGACTTTCATCGCGAATGGAAAAGGGAATTTTGTGGAACCTATTTAGTTCTTAGTTACTGACAAGATTACGGGGTTGACGCCTAATGTTAATTTAGATATTTCAAAAATAAAAGTTCCTGGATTTTTTAAATTAGCTCTTCCTTGTATTTTCGAAGCCAAAGAGATTCATGCGTTATTAAATGCAGATATTTTTTGTCGAATAATGAAAGATAATCGTTACAAAGTGAATGAGGAATTACTGTTTAAAGAAACTGAATTTGGTTGGGTCGCGGTTGAAAGACTCGACGAAATCAGAACTAATGATGTAGCATCGTGCTTTCTTCTTAAAGATGATAGTTCTATAGAGGACACTTTGAAACAATTTTTTAACTCTAATCTCTTGGTATAAAAGATGATCCTTGCTTTCGGGAAGACGATCAGGTCATGGCAATTTTGAACAAACAGTCAGATACAAAAATCGGCGATATACAGTGGGATTGCCATTTCATAAAAATTGGAAACAATTGTCAGATAATCTTCCGGTAGCAAAACAGCGATTCCATAATATGTGGAAAAGGTTAAAAAAAATCGGAACTTTATTCACAGTACTCAAAAATTATTCAGGATTATTTAAATAAAGGAATAGTTCAGACAGTCGAAAATTCTGATATAAATAAAACCAACATATTATTCGCCCAAGCCGTATAAAAGGAAGGTGGGGTATCAAATACAACACGTACAGTATTTGACGCAGCATCACACCAGACTAATGAGTTGTCCTTAAACGACTGCTTGTGGCAGGGTCCCAACTTATATTTTAACCTACTAGATGTGCTTATCAACTTGAGACTTAATCGAATTTCAATATTATTTGATATACGTCAAGCCTTCCTTCAAATTTGCCCGGAGGACAACTATAAAGAAGCAGTACGTTTTTTGTGGACTGACAGTAATCCTCGTATTGACAAAGGGCCAAACCTGCAAATATATCGTTTCAACAGGGTACCGTTTGAGGTCAACTCTAGCCCGTTCCTGCTAGCGGCAACTGTCAAACATCACATTAATAAGTATAAAGATGAGTTTTGCACAGCTGTACAACATCTAGATTCTTTCAAGTACGTTGATAATTGGATCACATGACAAGACACTTGTGAAGAGACACTTCTTATTTCCTGCTCTGCCAAAAATATCATGAAAAAAGCAGAGATGGTGATGAGAAAATGGATCCCCAATGACGCGAGTCAGTGGGCTGCAGAAGGTATCGAGACATATCCAGTAGAAAATCCTGTCATCTTGGGAACCAGCAATACTAAAATATTGGGTATGGCTTGGCAAACTCCAGAAGATTGTTTGACCGTGGACACAAAAGGTCTCCTAGAATTCATTTTGGCAATGAAAACACTAAATGGTTTCTTTTGCAAACCATTGGGGAAATCTATGACCCGTTGGGCTTGCTTACCCCCTTTACAATAAGACTGATTCAGGAACGCTGGTCGAAGAAAATCACGTGGGATGAAAATTTACCTCCAGAGATTATAGAAAAGTGGTTGGATTGGTGTAAGGAGCTGCCGCTCTTAAATGAGCTCAGAGTCCCAAGATTGGTACTAGATTCTACCAGAGAAGAAATTGATATCATAGAAATCCATACCTTTTGTGACGCTTCTAAACTTACATATGGAGCTTCAGTTTATGGGAATGTTAAAAGACAAAGTAAGGTACTTGTAAACCTCGTCACTTCTAAAATTATGGTGGTACCATTGAAGAGAGTTACGTTACTTCGACTCGAGCTTCTGGGTGCTTTGGTAGCAGCTCACTTGACTTCAAAGGATGAAGAAATCATCAGTCAGAAAAGGCACTGCATTGTGTTCCATTGGACAGATTCCAAAATTGTTTCATTTTGGATCAAAGGGTCTTCAAAAAGGTGGAAGGAATTCATGGCAAATCGAGTTGAGGAAATCACAAGGTTAACACACCCCGATACGTGGTATCGCTGTGCTGGAAAGGACAATGCTTCAGACCTCTCGTCTAGGGTCTTGAAGCTGAAACGTTTCTTAATAATGAAAAATAGTGGAATGGGCCTTACAGTCTGATGAACTCGTAGAAACTGCTGATGAGTGTCCAGTACCGAATGAAAAGGAGTATTTTCCAGAACTAAAATCTAACGACTCTAATGAAAACACTTTATTGACTTTAAATTCGGAAAACAGGGCTTGTGGCGGCCCAGTGGTACAGCGCGCTGGTTTTCAGTGCTGAGGGTGCTCAGATCGAATCCCGGCGTTGCGCCACGAAAAATGCCTGAGTTCGTGTCGTCCCTTCATAGGGGGTAATGCTGTCCGCCTATATAGTCGCCCCATAATCAAATGGACACTAAAACTGCGGCGTAGTAAGGGCGAATGTTTGATTACAAGTGCCTCCGCATTGGTTTGAAAAAATTCAGAAAACACAGTTTTTGATTATCTAGTTAACCGTAATAGAAAATTTTTAACTATAGTTCGAATTCTGAGTTTTCTTTTTATGTTTGGGAATGATTGTAGGGACCCTAAGAAGAAAAGACAAACTCCCCTGGGATCGGATGAGATCTCAGAAGCTGAGGGGGTTTTAATTAAAAAACTTCAGAGTGAGGAATTCTCTGCAGAAATATCTGCCCTTAAGCCTAGTGGTAATATTTCAAATAAACGCAAGATTTTAAATCTATCACCAATTTTAGACAGCAAAGGTATCTTAAGTGCAGGAGGCAGACTAGTAGCTCAGTCAAAATAGGTTTTATGGCTAAAAAAATATGAAAGTTTTGAAAATTGGTGGAGATTTTTGTTTGAACATACTGTTGAACATACTAAAAGTCCCCACTGAAAAGACTTGAGCTTTCGCTGTCATCTTGGAAAATGTGTACACTTTTTTGGTTTTTTGCAAGTAACTTGAGAAATATTGATTTTATGTAAAAAATTTGAGTTTAAAAATTGAAGAGCATTAAATTGTGAACAAAAACATCATTTACATTTTTTATAAGTCTAACACGAACAAAGATAATTGTCTTTGAAAAGAGCGAACTATTACACGCGGGACGTGGATGCGAGGGTCATCCCCATCGCGATGGGGGGATGTGCATCAAAAGTCTTGCATATTCACGTTTGTCAAAACTGCATAACAAAGCTCGAGAGAAAGTTGCAGCAATATCCAATCCATTGTTATCAGGTTGTATTGTGAGACTTGGTGGATCATATCTTTTAATGTCATACTTAGGCTGCATTGGGTACATAATGGCTGGAGGTGGGTTAAAATAAATATAGTAACTTTGATGTACGTAACTACGTCAGTAAAAAAAATGTTGCCTGGCTATGCATACGATAGAGAAATCCTAGCTCATTTATTTACCCAAACATCTTTAGGAAAAATAATTTTTGACGCCATGAACATATCTGATTTCAAAACCAATAATCTCCATGCGTTGTTTAGAGATTTTGAAGGCTTTTTTTGTTTTTTTTTACAAACAAATTGGGAAATATTAACTTTATGTAAAAAAAAAATGTTTAATACAAAAATTAAAGAAAATTAAATTGTGTACAAAAAATATTAAATACATTTTGTCGTAACCCTAACACGTACCAAAATATTGACTATTAAGTGCGCGTTGATTATGAAGGTAGCGTCCAAGTCTCGTTGCAGGCTCTTTCCTTTGAATTATCTCCACTCCCTCATTGAGGCATTCTTTAAACAAGAAAATAGACTTTAATGCGTTTTGGCATGTAGATAATTGATCATTATTAATTTTATAAACGAATGTAATAATCTTGTATTTATTCACTAGTATTTTCATTGTGTAAAATTTTTTAAGCTTACCTACTTTATGGTTGACGTGCTTTTTTCGGTACAGGATTGTTCGCGTCGTCAGTCTTAAAAAGATCGTCTGTGGGTCAGCTAGCATCACCTCATTCATGAATTCCTTTTATTGGATCATCATGATCTACAGAGCAATAACTTCAATGGGGTATGTCGTTGTGACATACCCCATTGCAGTTATTGCAGGCCGTTATGCAGTTGATGCCTGTTTTCCAACACATGCATCTTTCTCCCTTGTCAGTCTTACAGTTGCAAAACACTATGCTTAAAACGGAATCGGGAGCCACTGCATCCATTGTTGTGATGAGCACGAGGATTTTGTCTTGACGTTTCCAGCCCCACACTTCAGGATTCAACTCATTCCCAAACCACTTCTGCACTTGGTGATACAACCGAAAAGAATGTAGACTGGCTTCCTCTTCAGTTGAGGGAAGAGACGAAATATATTGTTTTATTTTAGTCCCAAAGTTTGCGAAGCATTTGTACCTAAACGTATTTAAGGACTGTTCACTGGAATGCGCTCCATACCAGATCAGAAAAAAGTATTCTCCTGCTTGAGCAACATCATTGTGCGACGAGTTGCATTTATTAATCACTGCCACGTTGTGTTCCATATCTTTACTTTGGAACATTTTGACGCAAATTTTCTTTCCTTTGTTGAATGCCGCAGAAGTAGTATTGCATCCACTGAACGCATGGAGAAAAAGGATACTTTGGTATGTCCCTTTGTATTTGTATGATTGTATGATGATTGTATTTTATCTGATGTATATATTTTTTTTCTTTGCTTTTCCTTTGCGTGGTTTGACAAGGAAAATGTCTTTTTTCTGTAGGAGTGAGCTGTTAATAGAACCAGGTGGTCAAAATCTTCACCGATGTTTACAACAATGTTGTAACCAGAACATGCTTCATTAATTGCAGTATGTACAATGAGAATGTCGCCGTCGTCATTACTTTGTCGGAATCGAATCCCATTATTTTCCAGCTCGGTTGATAGAATGCTGATCAATTCACTTTTGTTGTTTTCATTTGAAAAGAACTGTTGTGATGATAATTAATAGGTTTAGAAATAATTAACGTTTATATTAATATCGGGTATTGAGATAATTAAATTAGTAAAGTAAGTAAGTAAGTAAATTTTAGTAACGGTTGTGCTTTGTTTTAATCAATTTATTAAGCCTCTGCTAAATATATGTGAGGGTTAAACTTGTGATCAAATATTAATTGATTTGATTAATGTCATCGCATTTAGAGAAGTGTGCGGAAGTTTCTCTAAATGTTTTGACATTGAGAAGAATTAAGTTGAAATATATCATCACATGTTACACCTTATTGATAAAAATATTGATAAATTAATAAGCCTTATTTATAAACCTTGTGAGTGGCTGGTATGGGTCGCTGGTGAATTTTTGGGTTTTTTTTATTTAATGAATGAGTGCAAAATTATAGTGTGTCTTTTTCTTTTAAAGTTAAATCCTTCCTTTTGAGAACCCCCTCTTTGTCAGTTGATTGTAAACCGAGACATCCAGTGGCGACTGGTCACGGACACCCTCCCCGATCGCTAGGTTGGAATGCGCTCCCTACGCGGTTGAATACAGTGATTCGTAGATGCCCTGTAAGTTTTCAAGGAGGAAATAAGTAACCAACAATTATTATGTGAAATAAGAAGATGAAAAAATATCAACGATGAGTCGAAGAAAAGATTTCTTCGGCTATTGCAGAATTTCAACGTTTTCCTCGTCCGAGATTGACGGCGCGATTGGAACTTCTTACTTCCCGCGGAATACAAAGTGAAAAAACGGAGCGTCAACTCGGGGGCGGAGGGTGCGAAGACACAGTGGGGAGAGGCTAGCCAAGAAGCTGGGAGCTGACCCGGAACCCAGGATGGAGAGCGATGACTTGATTTTTGGCGGCCAGCACGCTATAGAAATGGCGCTGGCCTGGGGTTCCCCTCATGATTTTATAAAATTATAGTTTTTTTTGTTAGAGTGCTGCAGCATTTTAATTGGGTAATATGATCTTAATTTCCTTTTTTTTGTTTACTGAATTTTTCTTTAGTTTTTCTTTTGATTTTTTTTTCATCACTTTTTCATTTAGGTGGTTTTTTTTCACACCAGCCACTATGATAATAACTGTTATACTAATAGTAAATTGTACTGTAGGCAAGCAAGAATTTTGTGATTATTATAAGTTTATTGGGAGGAGATATTGAATCCTCAAGTGTTTAAATCATTTTTGTTAAGGTATTTGTGTAATATTGTGAAGGAAATCGGAATGAATAAATTTGTTATGTTAAAGTATATCTTTGTCATGTCGGTCTATGCCTTTGAATTAATTTTCTTATTTTTAGCTTTAGGTTTTTTTAATTTCAGCAGAGTTGAAATTTGAAGCTTTTTCTTTTAGGTGATGTAATTTTATTTCCAGGTGTTCTCCAAGGTTAGATAATTTTATTGAACTTAATTTCATTTTTTTCTTTTTGGCTCATTAATCACCACAGTGAAGCAACAGTAGTATCGAACCAGTGTTAATTATAATATTAATTATTATGGGTTATTGCATTAAAAAAAACACAACGCAACTTTACCATCTAACTTAAAATGTACTAACCACTAATGGCTAATGGCATATATTGTCCTTAAAATTAATTGAAACGTATTATTAAATGTAAATTGATTTTAAAGTTTGTAAAGACCTATCTTAACATTAAGTAGTAATATAATATTATAAACTGTTTAAATAACCCCTAAATACAAATTTCGTCGCCACAGAACTATTCTTGTTGAACAGTAACTCGCATGTTGCCATCAAAATTTATGTCTACACATTTTTTCCCAATAGACCGTATATTTTGTTCAATTTTTTGTACTGTTAGTGGTGTTGGATTAACCATTAAATACGACTATACAGCTGGTACCATAATGCTTTTTTATATAGTTAACTTAATTTGTGCAAACAGCCGAAAAAGTCAATTGTGTTCCCCATTTGACACTGTGAGGAAAAAAACCACTGTTCACAATGTTGACGTATTTCAGGAGGTTAAGGTCTTTGTTTGGAACTTCAAAAACGTCGTACATAGCCAATGTCATTGTCTCTCGCATACCAGCTTCATTAAACAGATTCAACGGAAAAGGAGCATAGGTATTCATCTTTTTGTTTAGCAATCGCTATCCTCTGAAAAACCAACAACGGATTTACTACTATATTGAAACCGTTTTTTTCACTGTACAAATGACGGTGATCAAGCTTTCATAAGGTTTACCATTTCAAAGTACTGAATTGAGGGCTGCAGTGGGGCCATTCTCTTTCACCTGCTTCAAAGTCATCCTCATTTTAATCTCATATACGATGGCTCGTATATGAGTATGTGCGTTTATGGTTTCCAGCGATAGTAGTTCAGTAGAAAAATCTCTAAACAACTCATGGAGATTATTGCTTTTGAAATCAGATATATCTGTAGTGATATCAGAATTGCGTTCCCCTCCCCAGCGCTTTCCCACCTAAAGAACACCCTCTCAGT
The DNA here is from genome assembly GCA_907164885.2 of Dolomedes plantarius. Taxonomy (NCBI): domain Eukaryota; kingdom Metazoa; phylum Arthropoda; class Arachnida; order Araneae; family Dolomedidae; genus Dolomedes; species Dolomedes plantarius. Next base: position 5,977,747 of record OU015494.1, on the reverse strand, counting down.
AAATGTAATAGGCATTCCTTGTTGGAAGGGGTGCGAGGGAGTAAGTTCAACGACCCCAAGGTTTTAAGAGTGGTCTATAGGAGAAGGTTTTTAGCTACGAGACGGCTAGGCCGTGTTGGTGTTTGTCCCGTGCGGAAACAGGCACGGGAGCTGTTAGTTGAGATTATTGTAGGGAATCCGTGGTTAGGAAAGTTTAATTGAGGAACACAAAGAATATTGTGTTGAGGGTTTAATACTCGTAGATATAGATATTGAAGTTAGAAATCTTACAGTTTGAGCTTCCCACCTTATTGAGTCAAATTAAAGTATTGTTTTGTGTTTCATCAGTGATTTTGCCAAGTGATTTATTTCTTGAACGAACCAAACAACGAATCTTCCAGGAGAAGGTAGAGGATTCGTTTTACAGTGTCGCATCACGACAGGATCTTTAAAATAAGGTGTCGATCAAGTTTTGGAAACGACAGAAATTCGCATATATGGTGTATTACCATTATCATACAAATGTGGTGTGTTGTGCGACAGAAATTCTCATATATGGTGGATTATCATTTGTATACAAGTGTGGTGTTGTGATGTGCTTCAGTGTTAAAAATGCAAAAGTGGTCTACGTGTTGAATGATCTTTAAGGGTAATTCGTGGGTACTGCATCCGAGACAAAGTAAGAGATTTTATTATTTACTTTTTTTTTTAGTGAAAATCTGATTACCAACATGTTAAATGTGAAGGGAATTAAAAAGGAGGATTTGCGAATTGTCGCACAAGAACTTTATAAATCTGTAGAAGAGGATTTGAGAGTATCTGAATTAAAGGAATTAATAGTTAATAGTGATGATTTTGTTAAGGACCCGGATTTTGTACTGGAATTTCTGACCTCAACGGTAGCTGAAAGGAAGCAGAGGGAAGAACAGGAAAAGATTCAAGTGGAATTAGATAAAACTAGGTTAGAACAAGAAGAAAGGGAGAGAGAGCGTCAGCACGAGTTGGAATTAGCACGTATTAATGAGAATAGTCTAAACAGGAGAAATGATAGGAGTTCGGTCTCTACTGATAGTCACCCGAGGGGCGAACCCGAGACGCGCATTGAAAAATTAATTAAGAGCGTTAGAACTTTGATACTACCGGTCCCAACTAATTCTGACAACTGGAATTTATTTTTTTCGTCCATAGAGCGAGCTTTTCAAACAAAAAATGTCCCAGAGGAATCAAAAGCGGAAATATTAATTAATATTTTGGGAGAAAAGGCTACAAATATTTTAGTTTATATAACGGGAGAGGAGTTAAAAGATTATAAAAGCGTAAAGAAATTAGTGCTACGTGAGTACGAGCCGTCAGCTCAGTGTTGTCTAGAAAATTTTCGAAAAGCTAAACGCCGAGCTAATGAAACTCATATGCAGTTTATGTCCAGATTAGTAACCACTTGGGAGTACTACTGTGAGTTGCGAAATGTTAAAGATTTTGAAACCTTAAAACAGTTAATAGTTTCAGATAAGATGTTTCAGACGTTAGATTCCGACACCGCTGCACATATAAGCATTCAGCAAGGGGAGAGGTGGCTTAAACCGATTGATATGGCGAAGGAAACCGATTTATATTTTGAAAGTAAAGGAAAATCGTTAGCCGAAACTCAAAATAATTTACAAAAATTGCAAACTAATCCCGAGTTCCAAAATACAGGACAAAAATATATTCCCCCACCAATGAGGCGCGATGGATTCAAAAATGAATTTAATAATAATCAAGGAGTAAGGCGTAAGGAATGTTTTATCTGCAGGTTAACGCAGCATATTTCAAAATTTTGCCCGCAAAAATCAAAAAGATTTCCTACAAACAATAACCGTACTGAACAACAGCCAAAAGATTCAAATCAACACGATGACGTGGTGGTAGCAAAGGTAAAATCGAAGTACTTTGGAAGTAAGAAGGAATTTTGTTTAAAATCAACAATTGATATTCAGCCACTGCAATATGTAACTATAAATATAACCGGTCGAGATATCGAGGCTATTATAGATTCCGGTACTCAAATACCAGTTTTGCCCCCTGAAGATATTACTGAGCTAGATAAGGAAGATTATGGGACCATGATTTTAAGTTCAGCATTCGGGGAGGAAACTAGGGCTAAAATCGTTAAAATCCCTATGGCTATCAGAGATCACCGAAACGGGAATTTATTAGCACCTGTAGAAGTAATGGGGGCATTGACCGAGAAGTTGAGGGGTCCTTGTCTCATACCGTCAGAAACTTATAAAATGTTGAAAGAAGAGAGCAAAATGTTCACATGTGCTGAAATAGAAATTATTAACAATAATGAAGTAGAAAATGGAATTAGGAATCGGGAAAGTGAAGGAAAGCATGTTACAGTAGAATATGAAGAGGGATTGGAGGATATGTTTTCGATGGAGGAAATGGGCGACGAGAGTCAGTGTTCGAGCATTAATGTTGAGGGAGTAGATGAAAATTGGCAAAAAGGGGTGGTATATGAAAATTCAAATGCACAAAAATTGAAGAAAGAACAAATGGAATATAAAACTTTAGAAACCGTTCGCAGGGAATTGTCACAAGATATCGGGGAATTTTGCAAAAGTTGCGGAAGTTGTCAGTTGAGGAGTCCGGAAAAAGTAAGTGACAGGGCACCAATAACTCCGGTTTTGAGGCCAGAACTTCCATTTGAAATTTTAAATATAGACGTAATCGGACCGATAGAACCGCCATCGGGAAGGGGCCATAAATATGTGCTTTGTATCATGGATCAGCATTCGCGTTGGCCGGAAGCAGTTCCCATGCGTTCCCTTAGTGCAAAATCAGCCATAGACTATCTGCAGGATCTTAAAATTAGGATGGAAACGGCAGCAGAGCAAGCAGCACTGACAGCAAATGATAAACAGAAAGCGTATGCTGAATATTTCAATCGCAGATCTTCAGTAAGAAACTTTGCAGTAGGAGATCAAGTCCTTTTACTTATTCCAGATTCGAGTAACAAAATCTATGCACGGTGGACAGGTCCTGGAAAAATTGTACAATTTTGTCCTTCGCGTTCTTACAAAGCTAAATTACCTGAAGGTAGCATAAAGCAAATTCACGTGAATAAAATCAGGAAATATCATCCTAGAGTGAACGCGGTCGGAGAAATTTTTGAACACGAGGAAGAGTTTGGAGAAATACACCCCACTCCCAAATCCATCAAAGATATAAATATCGAAGAAGTGCTCTCGGGTAAACATTTCGATCATCTTAATGATCCTCAGCAAGAAGAAATTAAAAATTTGTTGAGAAAGCACAGGTCCGTGTTCAGTGGAAATGTCCGTGTTGCGAAAGTGGGAGAGCAACCTTTCATAATCCAAACTGATGCGTCACAAGTTGAAATTTCTGCATGTTTATCTCAGCGGTATCAGGAAAAGATATGTCCAATATCTTTTGCCAGCCAAAAATTGACTAAGATCCAATAGTCTTGGTCAACTATAGAGCGTGAAGCCTACGCCGTCGTGTGGGGGTTGAAGAAGTTCGAGCCTTGGATTTTTGGTGCGGAAATTGAACTTCACACCGACCACAACCCATTGACATTCTTGACAAAATGTGCTCCACAATCTGCGAGATTACAACGTTGAACAATCGCGTTGCAAAAATACAATGTCAACGTTAAACACTGCCCTGGTGCTCAGTTGAATAACGCTGATGCTCTTTCCAGACTCTTTTAGGATAAGTGCATAAGACTTTTATTACGTTTATTATTGACTCTTATAATTCTTCCATTATATATGTTTTTAAATTTTTTAGGTATCTAATATGAAATACTCGAGTATAAATTTTAGATGAGATGATATGTTTGTAAAATGTATGTATCTAATATGCTTCTATTTTACAGTGAATTTATGATCATTATTTGATATGTTATTTTGAATTTGTTATCTGTGAATTTCTAAATGTTATTTTTGTATGTACCTGTTGTATAACTCCTGTGGAAGCTCAATTCTGATATGGTTTCTGTTTAGGTCAGATCCGTGTTTGTGTCAAAACCCTAACACTTATCTTGCGCCGGGGGTGTAGTGATATCAGAATTGCGTTCCCCTCCCCAGCGCTTTCCCACCTAAAGAACACCCTCTGAGTAAATGTAATAGGCATTCCCTGTTGGAAAGGGTGCGAGGGAGTAAGTTCAACGACCCCAAGGGGATTAAGAGTGGTCTATAGGAGAAGGTTTTTAGCTACGAGACGGCTAGGCCGTGTTGGTGTTTGTCCCGTGCGGAAACAGGCACGGGAGCTGTTAGTTGAGATTATTGTAGGGAATCCGTGGTCAGGAAAGTTTAATTGAGGAACACAAAGAATTTTGTGTTGAGGGTTTAATACTCGTAGATATAGATATTGAAGTTAGAAATCTTAGAGTTTGAGCTTCCCACCTTATTTAGTCAAATTAAAGTTTTGTTTTGTGTTTCATCAGTGATTTTGCCAAGTGATTTACTTCTTGAACGAACCAAACAACGAATCTTCCAGGAGAAGGTAGAGGATTCGTTTTACAATATCCATGGCGTCAAAATTTATTTTTGCTAAAGCTGTTTGGGTAAATAAATAAGCTAGGTTTTTTCTAGCGTATGCATGGCATACATCAAATTTAGTATTAATTTTTACCCACTTCCAGCCATTTTGTACCCAATGCAGCCTAAGTATGACATAAAAAGATAGAATCCACTAAGTCTCACAATACAATATGATAACAATGGATTGGATGTTGCTGCAACTTTATCTCGAGCTTTGATATGCAGAGGTTTGACACACGTGAGTATGGAAGACTTTTGATGCACATGCGCGGGTCATCCCCCCATCGCGATAGGGATGACCCGCGCATCCGCGTCCCGCGTGTGATAGTTCGCTCTTTTCAAAGTGAATTATCTTTGTTCGTGTTAGACTTATAAAAAAAAATGTGATTGATGTTTTTGTTCACAATTTAGTGCTCTTCAATTTTTGTACTCAAATTTTTTACATAAAATAAATATTTCTCAAGTTACACTCAAAAAACCAAAAAAGTGTACACATTTTCCAAGATGGCGGCGAAAGCTCAAGTCTGATCGGTGGGGACTTTTAGGTTGTTCATTAGCATGCCTTAACAAACATCTCCACCAGTTTTCAAAACTTACATATTTTTTTAAGCCATTCGTCAAAATCGGGTCTATTTTGACTGGGGTATAGAGAATTCTCAGCTGTCATATTCAAGTAAACACCCTATATTTCTCCCCTCAAAAGGTAAATTAACTGAATTTATCGTAAGATATTATCATGAGAAGTATTTTCATCTTGGACCTCAACATTTACTCTTTCAGGTTAGGGAAAAATATTTGCCCACTCTTGGAAGAAATTTGTTCAAAAAAATCGAGCACAATTGTGTCATTTGCTTTAAAGCTAATCCCAAGGAGTGTTCACAAAAATGGGCAATTTGCCAATGCAGATAATTACACACGGTAAAGTTTTAAATTCTAACGGAATTGATTTATTCAGGTCATTCTTAATCAAAGATAGAAGCTGTTTTGAATTCTCGCCCGCTTACCCCTCTCTTGGCCAAGGTTAATGACTTGGAGGTGCTGACGCCTGCACATTTCCTGATAGGAAGGCCAATAACGACCATAGTCGAACCGTCTCTAACTTATATTGAGTCAAATCGCCTTAATGCTTGGCAGAAAATTACAAAGTCTGTACAAATGATCTGGAAAAGATGGAGCCTTTCATATTTGAATAGTCTACAACAAAGAAAGAGATGGGTAGTTAGTATAGGGGACATGGTTTTGATAAGGTAAGAAAATCTTCCACCATGTAGAGGGTTATTTGGACGAATAATAGCCATATATCCCGGTCAGGATCGAAAAGTACGAGTTGTTGACGTTGAAACCAGTCAGGGAGTTTATAAAAAGTCCATCTCCAGATTGAGTGTACTGCCTATAGAAAAATAAATGTATTGTTTTCAGATAATAATAATAATATTTGTTCTTCATGCGTAAAGATTTTATAGTGCTTATGTGTATACTGTTCATTTTTTTACTGTGATTTTGTGTTTTAATAAATAGTCATTGTTTAATAGTTTCTATTCAATTATAACTGAAATTTAAAAATATATTTATATTTGGACTTATATATATGTAAAAAAAATGTTAAGTTCTTGCATGAGAACATAGCCAGGCCGGGTGGGATGCTGCCACTGAAGAGAAGCGAAAATGTTCATGCATGCGCAATACCCGAGCCGACTGAGCCTAACTTTAGTTGACTACTAGACGCTCTAAACGTAACAGCAATAACCTGAAGAGGGTAATTAATATTTATCTTGACACCCACAATTGCTTCAGCTCATTAATATTCAGCTGTCTTTGTATTGTACATAATATGCGTGACGTCTTCTTGAATAAAAAGCAGAAAAGACAGCTGTGGTCCGTCGAACGTTATTTTATGCTTTCTTGAAATTAGTGAATGCATCAAATACTATATATTTTCCGTATGAGCTTTCAAGTAGAGAAATATTAGAACTAAAATATGTACACTCTCATTAATTGAAATGCATCTTGCAACGATCTGATTTAATTTTCGTAAAACGTGTCACTAGTAGAGGAAAAACTGATTCACCTGCATATCGACTTAAAATTCTTGGGAATGAGACAACAAAATAAAGAAGCAGGACATTTCTTAAGATATTCTGTGAAATACTTTATTCTTTTCATATCCAATTTTCTGGGCGAAAATCAGCTTATATCGGCTCTTATGTTTTTATGACATTTTCTGATAGGATTGTTATGTTTTAAGAGCGGTAATGAACGACTGTCATTTTAAAAATTTAAAGACTCTGAAATCATGATGAGAAAATGGCCTCTAATGCATATTTTGAAAAAAATATTTAGAAATAAGCTTTTTAAAAATTCGGTTAAATAAATTGACTGTTTTCTTTCGAATTTAAATATACTCTAACGTAATGTAATTATTCCTATGCATATAGTCACTGATGAAAAGGCAAGTGAATGTTCGCAGCCAAGTTTTCCCGTTTCTGCATTAAAATCCCTTTTTTTTTTCAAACAGCCTTACCCATATTTTAAAATAAGTTTTCAAGAAAATAATATAGTATTAAAATTTGGTAGAGCTCTTTTTGAAAAATTTTAAAGATTAGTCAACGTATAAAGTAATTGCTAGGGGGAGCAATTATTATATGGCCTTGTCAGTAAAATGAAAAATTACTCAGTCATTCCTTTTTGAAATGTAAGAATTACTAAATTTTGAAAAGTAAAATAATTGCTTACATACAGAGATTTTTTTTTTTTGGTGTGTGTGTGACTAGTGATAGTCACTAAAAAAGGGGCCGTTATGCGGGGTGGCCGACTACAGAAGTTTCGATGTACATATTTGCATGTTTATTCTTAAATAATTAATTAAAATATAAATTATGAATCTGATTACTGCAGTTCGATACATTTTATCACTGACATCCATGAAATAACAGGAATATGTTTAAATGTTTAAATTACCGAAAGTACAACATTATATTTGGATTTTCGAGTTAAGATCTCTAATTTTGAAACATATCTAACGTCAAATTTGAGCTTTACAAATGTTCGTAACAGTAAACTAGACTATATAATTAGAATCACGGTAGTTTCCTGTTAAATAATTGCAAGTGTATTTCTACATAACCTTGAATGTTCAGTAATAAGACAAATTTTAGATCCAGACTAAGTGTACGGTACCGCAATCTATATATTTAAGTTGCTAAGCCGAGTTTTTGGGCAGTCCGTGAGAGAAAACTACTGCTTAAATTTACTTCATTTTGGTCTTAAACGAAAGATTGTAATCTGTAGATTTGTCAAATTTGGTTTTTGCAACTGCAATTTTTATTAATGAGCTACAATTTACAATTAAAATTTTATTTCTGCGCATTCTCAATGGCATGTTTCAATCTGGCTTTAGAAACTCACTGTTTCTGCGCATGCTCAGTGACATGTTTCAATGCCGAGGAGTCTCTCTAGATCTCTCTCTGCCATTTTTATTTTTATGATAATTATGCTTGTGAAATATAAGATTAAACCTGATGGAAATTGTTTATTTCGCGCTGTTTAATTAGCGATAACTTACAATTAAAAATTTGCTTTCTGCGCATGCTCAGTGACATTTTTAAATCTGGCTTTAGATACTCACTAAGCACGAGGCCACTTAAACATTAATTTGTTTCTGCGCATTATTATGATTTTCAACATTTGGCAATGATGTTTTGAGTATAATTTGTGTATTAGTGCACTTATTTACTATCTACCCGTCATGTTTTGACGGGTACCAACTAGTTCTACATAAAATCAAATAATAAAATTTGTTCGATTTTTTTTCATTGATTTGTAAAACTCATTCGAAATCTCCTGTGTATTTAGTCATTCTGTTACCATATCGATCCTGTTTTGAACGAGCCTTCCGATGGGGTCAAAATAGGACTAAATTGGCAGTTGATTCATTTGCTAATACATTCTTGTTAAAACGAAAACAGTAACCCCAGTCGAAATTTATTTAAGATAAAAAAAACTCTCTTTTCATGAGTAAACATCTAAATTTGCGATTCATTAATATCTATGTTTTTCCGAACTAATGGTTTAACCATTAGTTAAATAAGTAGTAATTCATGAGATTCTTATACACTTCCTATTCTGTTATAGATAAATATTTCTTAATACTGACATTTAAACTACTCTTTAACTAATTAGTAATATTCCTTTTTTTGTTTTAGAAGAGGAATATATAAATGTTTTCCATGGATTACCTCAAACAGGTTATTTAGTGAAATATTTTTATAATTTTTCATTGAATAATTCCAACATTCTTGTAGTTTTGGACATTTAAATTAATGCTTTCTGATATAGTGAAAACATTTTAAAAATGCTCGAAAAATTTTAATCATTTATAATGGACTCATTGGTTGGGTAATTCTGAAAAGATCATAGTAGATTATATATATATATATATATATATATATATATATATATATATATATATATATATATATATATATATATATATATATAAAGAACTTGTCTGTTTGTTTGTCTGCTATAGAATCATAGACTGTTTCACCCACCGGGACCAAATTCGGCACAGTTAATGTTTAGGACCCGAGAAATTTAAATCATCAAAAACGAAGTTTGGGGCTCAATTAGTTTTTTTAAAATTAATGTTTTAATGATTTTTTGTGCCCGTAAGAGGTGCGAGACCCCCTGTGGATACAGACGTTCAGTGAAATCCGAACCTACCCCTCTTCCCCCGCGCGGGAGAAGAGGGGTGAGCGGGGGGTGAGAGCTTCATGGTAATAACCTTTGGCCTTGCTAACTGACTGACTACCTGACAGATAACGCACAGTCCAAACCGTTGGACATAAAGAGCTAAAATTTTGCATGGTGATTCTTCTATAGTGGAGTTTATACTGGAGGGGTGAACTGTGGAAAAAAGTGCGTCTCTTGGGTGATGTGGAACAAACTGAGCTTTTAAGGGAAAAATAAATAATAAAGGCAAATGTAAATTATAAAAGTTATTTCTAATTAAACAGTGGATCAAACAAATCTAATTAAATCTAATTAAACAGTAAACTTATTCAATCGAAACCTGCGAATCACGCAACACTGTGTTATTATTTCTCAATAAAATCAGACGTATAATCAGACGAAGGTCCGCAGGCTCAAAGTTTCTTTCTTTCTTATTGTTTGTACATCATTTCAGTAGAAACGCGCTAAGCGCATTCTGTCTGGCCAGATGAACATGTAGAGCGGGGGTTGCAGCCCAGTATTTTTTTTGATGGAATGCATCAAAATTTTTATATCTATATATCTACCCGGGCATCGCCGGGCAATAATGCTAGTATATATATAAAAGAGCTTGTCTGTTTGTTTGTCCACTATGGAATCATAGACTGTTTCACTCACAGAGACAAAATTCGGCACAGTTAATGTTTAGGATCCGAGAAACTTAAATCAGCAAAAACGAAGTTTGGGTCTCAATTAGTTTATTTTAAATTAATTTTTTAATGATTTTTTGTGCCCGTAAGAGGTGCGAGGTGCCCCCTGTGGATACAGGCGTTCAGTGAAATATGAACCTATCCCTCTTCCCCCGCGCGGGAGAAGAGGGGTGCGCGGGGGAGGGGAGAATATTATGGTAAAAAACTTTGGCCTTGCCTAACTGACTGACTAACTGACAGATAACGTACAGTCCAAACCGTTGGACATAAAGATATGAAATTTTGCATGATGATTCTTCTATAGTGGAGTTTATAGATATATCTATATATATATAAGCTGAAATTCTGCATGGTGATTCTTCTATAGTGGAGTTTATAGTAGAGGGGTAAACTGAGAAAGATTTTTGAAAAATTCTTCTTCGATTTTTTAAAATTAAATTTTTAATCTGTTTTTCTAATTTTTTTAAGTTTCCATTTAAAATGATAATCCGAGGGTTATAAAATTTATATCACGAGAAATATCATAAAAATTCCTTTAAAACGAAATCTTTTTCGAATCTTTACCTACCTCCCTTTTCTAATTTTTGGTGAATTTTTAAAGATTAATTTTTAGAATGTAATTTATGAAATGCTGATCACGTGGTTTCTTTTCTTTTTGTGATACTTTAAATTAATTTTGCGTTACGTGCATAACAACGAAAGAAATTGATAAAAAGAAATATTAAAATACGGTAAAAGATAAAATTTAACCACTAGACTAACTGAGATGGGAGTTTTTTAAGAATGCAGTTCAAATTAGTATGCTTTAACACAACTTTCCCGGCTCTGCTTTTTGTCCTTTGTTATTTGCAGTTTTGCTCATCGCTTGAACCGATTTACAATTTGCTTTTTCTACGGTTTTTGGCCTTGGGAAAAGTAAAAACCGATACGGTTTTTGGCCTGTCGACAATAAAAAAACCGAATCACCAAAGTAAGGAAAATAGGCTTCATGTGAAATCGCGCCTTACTTTGAATAAATAAAGGGGATAATGCATCTTGCACTTTACCTCTTGGGTGTTGTGGAACAAACTGAGCTTTTAAGGGAAAAATAAATAATAAAGGCAAATGTAAATTATAAAACTTATTTCTAATTAAACAGTGGATCAAACAAATCTAATTAAATCTAATTAAACAGCATCTAACAAATATAATTCAGCAGTAAAATTATTCAATCCAAACGTGCGAATCACGCAACACTGTGTTATTAATTCTCAATAACATCAGACATATAATCAGACGAAGGTCCGCAAGCTCATAGTTTCTTTCTTTCTTATTGTCTGTATATCATTTCAGTAGACACGCGCTAAGCGCAATTTCTCTAGCCAGATGAACATGAAGAGCGGGGGGTGCAGCCCAGTATTTTTTTGATGGAATGCATCAAAATTTTTATATCTATATATCTACCCGGGCATCGCCGGGCAATAATGCTAGTATATATATATATATATATATATATATATATATATATATATATATATATATATATATGTGTGTGTGTGTGGGGGGGGGGAAATTCATTCCCACGGTTGAAATATAAAAATGCAATAACACGTATTCTTGACTAATATTTAATTAAATACAAACCAATTATAACTTATGGTCACAACAGATTATCACAATAAGAAAACATAGGATGTCAGCGCCCGTCTGACACGACATTAACGCTCGTCTAGCGTAAGCAAGATAATACAGCGTGCAGTCTGCACTCAGTACAAAGTAAAAACACAGCGTGCCGTTTGCACTCCGCAAAAGTAAAAATAGTGGGCGTTCCATTGTCTTCCATTGTATCCAATACCGCCCCATACCATAATACCCGGTGCAGGACCAGTGTGGCGGTGCATAACGCAGCTGTTCAGCATCCTCTCTTCACGGTGTGTCCAGACTCGAATGCGACCATCGTGGTGTTGCAGATAGAAGCGTGACTCGTCAGTAAAGACAACTTCATTCCATTCTGCCGTCCACATCCTTCTGTCATCGCACCATTGGCGGCGGAGACGTCTGTGGTTCTGCGTCAAGGGTAGACAAAGCAATGGACGACTTGCGGACTGACCACTCTGCTGTAAACGGCGTCGAATGGTACGCGCAGACACTGGATGATGCGTTACAGACAGCATGTGCTGTGCTATGGTTCGTGATGTGACTGAGCGATCCGTCACTGCCATGCGCACAATTTGCCTGTCATCACGTGAAGTGGTGCGCTGAGGTGTATGCGATCGAACACGCCGGTCCGTCGTACCCTCCTGCATCCAACGATCACATATCCGCATTACAGTTGTTTGGTTTCGTCCAACACGACTACCGATTTCCCTGAAAGATAATCCACAATCTCGGTAGGCCACTATCCTTCCTCTGTCGAACTCCGATACTTGATCAAAAGATGATCGCTGTTTTCGACGAGGCATAATTGATCGTTTTTTTGAAAAAACCACAAGAAAAACACAATTGCCGAACTTGAAATCGTCAAAATCTCCAAGCCTAAAATAGCGCTTTGAAGTGGCGCCACAGGCGCGCGTGATGTGCATCTGCGCTGAAATTCTAATCATTTGCATATCTCACCTCCGCTAATGTATGTTGTAAATTTCATGTTATTTGCGTGTTTCTTCTGGGTGTTGCATTTACAGTGGCCAGCAGTGTATATATATACACACACATATTTATATATATATATATACTATCTACCAATAAGTATTTGGAAACCCATGCAAATGACGATATCTGCGGTCTTGATATACGTCATGCCCTTCGCCGTTAAATATCGTATATATATATATATATATATATATATATATATATATATATATATATATTTTTTTTTTTTTTTTGTTAATATGTATTTTGCTATATATGTATTTTGTTTTTGATATTTCTTCATAGCATATTTAAAGTAAGTTGGAATGGCACAGCTGGTTCGACATTGTCATCATTTGAAAGAAAATGATTTCGAAGTTTATTGGCTAGTTGGAGGCCTTCTATAATTGTACTTGCAAATACTGGAGCCACTCCTTCGTCATCACTACTATAAAAATCCTCATTCTCTGAAATACTCTCTGATAACCGTACAAAAACAGAATCGGGTGTATATACCCCTATATACAGCGTATCCGTAAAATAATAGTGGGGGTTTAAATGGTAAATGGTTATAGCTATGCAACAAATCATGTTGCAGGCATGAGTCATACATTAAGTGAAAGAGAAACACTACAAGTTTATGTGGTACGTGCAGACTCGAACAGACTCCGGGACTAGTACCAGAAAGTTTGGCATAATTTCATTTTCCACTTAGGTGGAACTCCTCCACATTTTGCCACAATTGTGAGGGAATTTCTTAACGAACCATTTCCTCAGCAATGGTTTGGACGAGAAAGGTGGATCGCCTGGTCCCCACGGCCTCCAGACATTACCCACATGGAATTCTATTTTAGGGGTTATGTAAAAACAAAAGTGTATTCCATTCAAGTTCGAAATCTGGACCATTTAAAAGAAAGGATTGCTGAAGCTGTCTTGTCTATCACGCCGGATGTTCTCTGCCGTGTATGGGAAGAGACTGAATATCGTTTTGACGTCTGCAGGGAAACTAAGGGAGCACACAAATAAGTCCCTTAGTTGCCCTGCTGAAAAGATAAGAAACTTTCTCTTCGATTAGATGTATACTTCCTCTATACACAATGCTTTATTCCGAAGCTATAACCATTTAAAACCTTACTACTATTTTTCGGGCACATTATATATATATGCTGAAAGGCAGAGGTACAATTTACTTTAACTGTAGACCCTAAATTGAATATCAAAATAAATATACATGTAATTATAAAATTTCCTAATATTGGACTTTGTTGAAAGTAATAAATGCCGGGGATTAACATTGTTTTATGCATTTGTTCACGCTGAAGTCCTCGTTAGGAAATCTGCATCAAAGTAAGAAACACAGAACATCACTCTAGGACTGATGCATAGGTTTGTCGATAAATTAATTATAAATTTTCCATACCTATTCGAATCATAATTTGAAAGCCTGGTATTGTGCTGTTTCCAAAATCAAAGATAACGTTCCCGAAATTGTTATTAACAAATATGAAATTAAAGCAATACTTTTAACTTGCATGTTAGTGAAATAAAACTTCGCTGGATATTGAGTGTCTGAAAAAAGGCCTTTACAAGAAGAAAAACACAATTATGCAATCGGCACAAAGCAGTCTCTCTCTCTCTCTGTATATATATATATATATATATATATAGGCATAAGGAAATGGTATACAAAAAGTAATAAACACGAATAAAATAGAATGTCGAAAAGGGTACCAATGCCATGGGAGAGATTTTTATTTTTATACGAAAAGAATAGACAAGGGGTAAATATTTTTGTTTCTACTTGTCTCCTCTGTTGACTCGATTATTCCTCTTATTAGCGCCCTTTACACGTACGTTCTTTCCCGCGTGAAACCACGATCCCGCGCGGTTGAGTGCACGTGTGAAGGTGTCGGAGAGGAAGGGAAAGCTGCTTTGGAGCGTACTGCAAGTTTTCCCGCGCGTAATCCCGTACGCTCCAAGCACTCCAAGAGCGTACGTGTAAAGGGCGCTAATGACTGGCAAGTCGTTTCTGTTGTCACCGAAATCTTGATCTTATATGGCGTATTGATCAGGCATTCTTTTACAAAATTTTGATCGCATTATTGTTAAGGTTGGTCATCTCACAGGTTGCAGTGTCGTTGGCGATCACACGGTTTGCTAGTTTGGGCAGATGTCATCTTTGAGCGAGGTTTATGGTTTTCTAAATCGATGCTGAATGTACATACCCTATATAAAAAAAACGACGCACCAAGAAGGAGTTGTCCGATTGTAATAAAATTTCGCATGCAAAGATCTTTCGAACGAACATGCAAATGATCCAAGTTGGATGTCCAAGCAGGTGTATAAAAAGAGCGATTCTCTATCTGATGTTCAAAATTTCTGTTGCATTTCGACTACGGATATCTTACATCAACTGTAACAGTGCCTTGCCAGAGGATTCGTGCTCATTACGAGCATATTTCAGAGTCTGAAAGAGGTCGTGTCATCGGATTGGGCAACTGTAAAATCGCTCGACATGTGGGTCGAAGCGATGCAGCGATTAGACGATGCTAGCAAGAGGGGGTCAACAACGGCAGATTTAAGCATCAGGACGGCAGCGAGAACACAACAGAGAGGAAAGACAGAGCGATTGTCAGATCAGCTGTCACAGCAACGGATTGGTCGTTCTTAACCCTGCGACGTGTGACCCGCCCACAAACGTCCAATATGATCATTGACAGACCACTGAGAGAGAGAGCGGAATCCGACCGTTTCTCCGCTTATCCTTCATGTCTATACACCTTCAAGTCCGATTACTGTGGTGCTTAACTGGATCATCTTGGAACTGCGCTGACGGTGACTTATAGTCTTTTGTGACGAGTCCCTATTCCAAATGTGTCCTGTCAACCAAGGCAGCTCTTACTATCGCCCCACACAGAGGCCCATAACAGGGCGTTAGATTACAGAGTGCCATTTCCTTTGATAGCCGGACCCCGTTTTAGACATTAGGAACACATTTACAGCACAGCGTTGCGTAGACAACATTCTGCAAGCCGTTTTGTTGTCGTTCTTCTTGCGCCACCTCGGACTCCCTTTTCAACAAGATGGTGCCCGGCCGCATACGGCACGTGTTGCTACGAAGCTTGCCGAACACTTCCTTGGCCACCTAGGTCACTTAATCCCTCTCCCGTAGAGCTCATTTGGAACGTGGTGGGAAGGCGATTGCAGTTATCCCGGAATGTTGCCGATTTAGCCCGACATTTTGCAAGAAATCCCACAGGATACATTTCGGGAACTTTATAAGTGTATGCCACGCTTGCATCGAGGCCAGAGGTAGACCAACGCATCACTTTGTAACGATCGAACTCTGGAAAAAAGCATTCAATTGTTTTGAAATTTGAATCTTTTTTTTCTGTGTATGTTCTTCACATCCACACATTTTTGCTGCAATCGGACAACTCCTTTTTGGTGTGTCAATTTTGTTGCTATAGAGTGCATATAATATTTGTTCTTCCAACTGGAAAACTTAACAAGATGTAATTATTTAGCGAACTAGGAAAATAGTTACCGTGTGTGAATATTAATGCGAAGTGTAAACAGAAAACGAGAACAGCAGCTCCTGTTCAAACAGTTGCGAAGAAAACATTAAGTATTCATCGTGATTTTGAAAACAAAAGAGCTTTGGGAGATAATTCGCACTCGAGAGAGATGTATCGAACTGGCAGGATCATTTCAAAAGGAACACATCTTTCAGAGCTAACGAACTGCTAGAGGGAAAAGGAGAAAATATTTTTCAAAGTTACCAAATGAATAAACTGAAAAAATTACTTCTGGTCCTGTGTTAAAGATAATTTCCCTGAAAGGAGGACTTACGTTTCACTGTAAGTAATTTTTTTATATAAATTGTAACATAATAAATATTTTATGCGGTTTAAAGAGAATTTATGATGAGTACACGGAATGACAACATAGGAAGATTTTTAATACTTTTAAACATTATTTTTGCAATATAAATTTAAGGAACAATTTGCTATATTTGAAATCACCTTTT
The DNA here is from genome assembly GCA_907164885.2 of Dolomedes plantarius. NCBI lineage: Eukaryota > Metazoa > Arthropoda > Arachnida > Araneae > Dolomedidae > Dolomedes > Dolomedes plantarius. Next base: position 5,961,161 of record OU015494.1, on the reverse strand, counting down.
TTTTAAAAAAAAGAATATTAATTTTTGATGATAGGTTTTGATAGGTTATTGGATTCATGTTGTGGCTTTTTTCTTTGATTTTTGTAGTATAAATTTAATTCAACTGTTTAAAATTACCTATATATATACAGGGTGATTATAATAAAAGTTTAAGTTTCAAAACGCTATAAAAAAAGAACCACTGATGAGAATGACGTCACATTTGAACGGCATGTTATTGAAGAAAGCGGAAAGCGTATGTCAGAAGAAAAATTTTTGTTTCAAATTTTAGCAACAGATGACCCTGTAAGCGGTAGAATCACGACGAGAAATGAGAAATGATTCGTAAAACAACGGCTAAGGTGTAAGTTACACATTTAAAAGCATTGACAAATTAGAATTGTTGAGTAATTTTATTTGCATGACTGTACATATTACATCGAAATTGACAAATCGGTTTCAAGAGTTTTGCGGCGACATACCGCATAAGAACCATTCATCAAAGAAGTTCGGAAATGTAGCGAGACTGACGAAAAACATGTTCAATATGCTGTCCACCGTTGTGTGCAACAAGATGAAAGCGACAAACAGCATGTTCCACAACGGATCGCAGTGTCTCCTGGGTGATGTTCAGAATGTGATGCGAAATGCCTGCCTTTAATTCCGCTAAATTTGCAATTGGAGCACGGAACACAACATCTTTGAGATAACCCCACAGCCAGAAGTCACACGGAGTAAGATCAGGTGATCGGGACGGCCAGGCTGTAAGGAAATGACGGCTGATAATTCGAGCATTTCCGAAATGGCGCCTCAGCAGCTGTTTCACGGGATGTGCAATGTGCGGAGGGGCGCCATTTTGGATAAAAATTATTTCATCCACACATCCACGCTGTTGCAGAGCTGGAATGACGTGGTTGCGCAAAAGAGACGCATAGCGCTGACCAGTGACGGTAGCGGTAACAGGACCGGAAGCAACCGTCTGCTCGAAAAAATATGGCTGTAGGATGAATGATGCCGTAAAGCCGCACCACACCGTGACCTTTTCAGGATGAAGTGGTACGGGGTGCGTTGCCAGTGGATTTTCTGTTGCCCATATTCGACAATTCTGGGTATTGACGTACCCTGTCAGATGAAAATGGGCTTCATCTGTCCACAAAATTTTCCACGGCCATTCATTATCCACTTCCATGCTACCAAGAAATTCTAACGCAAACGTCTCCCTTGCTGGCAGGTCAGACGGAAGCAACTCCTGCACATGGCCAATTTTGTACGGATAGCATTGCAGGATGTTTCGTACAATTTTCTTCACCGTGCTCGTAGGCGTGTCCAATGTTCGGGCAATTCTTCGTGCACTGCACGGTTGCACACAACCGGCCGACCCCTCCTGTAATGCTGTGGCCACTTCTTCAACTACCGTCGAATGCACTCGTTTTCTCCCTCTACCAGATTGCACATCAAACGAACCTGTCGTTTCGAATTTTTGCATCATTTTCTTCAGACTCACGACACTCATTGGACCAACGCCTTCTTTTATACCCTTCAGTGTCCTGAACTTTTTCAGAGCTACTCTTGCACAATCATCGTTCTTGTAATACAGCTTTACCAGCAGAGCGCGGTCCTGCAGTGAGACACCCATGGCGAACGTCTGAGACGCGAAATGTGGAACAGCCATGTACCTGGTGGTTTTATAACACTGAAATGTGTCGTGCGCATGACAGGTATTTTAATTTACATCTTCTGCCGCTTACAGCGCCATCTTTTGCTAACTTTTGAAACTAAACTTTTTCTTCTGCCATACGCTTTCCGCCTTCTTGAATAACATGCCTGCTGTGGCAGCTGGGGATGGAATCTGGGTCAATCGTAGAGCAACCACGGACCACATGTTTTCTATCGGCGAAAGATCCGGAGAGCGAGGCGGCCAGGGAAGCAATTCAATCTGGCGATTGACGAAGAACCGTTGGACAATGCGTGCCACGTGTGGTCGCGCATTATCCTGTTGAAATATGGCTGTGGGCAGGCCCTGAAGGTAAGGAAGGACAACTGGCTCCAACACCTCGGAGATGTAGCGCTGGCTGTTTAAAGTACAGGCAATGCGTACTACAGGTGTGCGAGAGTGATATCCAATACTGTCCCATACCATAATACCCGGTGCAGGACCAGTGTCGCGGTGCATAACGCAGCTGTTCAGCATCCTCTCTTCACGGTGTCTCCAGACTCGAATGCGACCATCGTGGTGTTACAGACAGAAGCGTGAATCGTCAGTAAAGACAATTTCATTCCATTCTGCCGTCCACATCCTTCTGTCATCGCACCATTGGCGGCGGAGACGTCTGTGGTTCTGCGTCAAGGGTAGACAAAGCAATGGACGTCTTGCGGACAGACCACTCTGCTGTAAACGGCGTCGAATGGTACGCGCAGACACTGGATGATGCGTTACAGACTGCATGTGCTGTGCTATGGTTCGTGATGTGACTGAGCGATCCGTCACTGCCATGCGCACAATTTGCCTGTCATCACGTGAAGTGGTGCGCTGAGGTGGATGCAATCGAACACGCCGGTCCGTCGTACCCTCCTGCATCCAACGATCACATATCCTCATTGCAGTTGTTTGGATTCGTCCAACACGACTACCGATTTCCCTGAAAGATAATCCACAATCTCGGTAGGCCACTATCTTTCCTCTGTCGAACTCGGATACTTGATCAAAAGATGATCGCTGTTTTAGACGAGGCATAATTGATCTTTTTTTGAAAAAACCACAAGATAAACACAATTGCCGAACTTGAAATCGTCGAAATCTCCAAGCCTTAAATAGCGCTTTGAAGTGGCGCCACAGGCGCGCGTGATGTGTGTCTGCGCTGAAATTCTAATCATTTGCACATCTCACCTCCGTTAATGCATGTTGTAAATTTCATGTTATTTGCATGTTTCCTTTAGGGTGTTGCATTTACAGTGGCCAGCAGTGTATATATATATATATATATATACCCAACAAACACAAGACTGACGGCAACTTGACGGGCCGGTGCTGGAGGCGCCGGCAGAACGATAGGCCCGGGGGAAATGATCTGTACCGTTGCCGGGTGACTTACGAATCTCCGACGGGGGATCCCGTATTGTGTACTCTTTTGAGGGCTGGTGACGGTTGGATGGTAATCGACCCGAAACCGCTTTTCCAAAACCGTCCCGGAATTGGTGCTCCGATTCGTAACCAGAAGTAGCAGAAATCTGCATCGGAATTATGGATTTGAAAGGGAAGGCGAAGATTAAATTAAACAGACTTTAAAAAATATTTATTTCATTGTTGTGAAACTTCTTTTACGCGGAAAATTCCCATAATTTTCCTTGTATGTAAAGATTGTATTATGTGAGAAGTATTATGTGAAATTGTATAATTGTATTATGTGAAAATTCACATAATTTTCCTTGTATGTAAAGATTGTATTCTGTGTGTATGTTTTTAACTCCCTAGAAGCTTATAAAAACAGATAAAAATTAGTTTCATTGTTTATTTTTATATATTACTGTAGAAATTAAATATCTACTTAAAAATGGGTCCTTGTTGCACCACTCTTTATTTATAAGAGAGGAAATAGTGATAAAATTTGTATTTTTTTAAATTTCTTTTATAGTATATTAAAATAATAATATATATTTTTGTAGATAAAATATTCAAAATATATTTTTCAGGAAACTTACATTTTTCTAAGTATTTCTAATTGTTAGATGCCATTATAAAACAACTAATTTTGTAGAACTTTTTCTCGAATTTCATTGTATTAATTTTACAGTAACATATTCTTATAATACACATTTTAATGAAAGAAAAGGAATTTTAAATTAAAAGTTAAAATAAACAAATCACACATATTTAGAAAAACATTAATGTAATGTAAATAAAGGAATCACGCCATTATTCAATCCAGTGTTCACCGCAGTTCCATCTCATACAATTGCAGTAATGTTAAGTGTTGGTCGTAAACATATTTGCAATTGCTTAATTTTCAAGCATTTATTTCAAACGGGTTTGATTTTGATTTTTAAACGCGATGCTATACACTATGGCTGTGTTGTGATATAGACAATAGACCGTCTAAGCTCATGAAGTACCTGAGAGAGCTATAGGCTCGGTAAGAAAATTACGGGGCACTCTATTCATTTTGAGATTGATTCAACAAGTATGATAAATAATAAAAAAAGGGAAAAAAAGATGAGACATAGCAAATTTGAAATTGATTGTGTAGGAATTAAGATTAAAGAATAAGGTTAAGATAAATTTTAAAAGATTGTATTTTAAAATTTAAGTCATGAATTAGTTAATTATTTAGAACTTCCTAGAGTTTAATTTATTAAATTACTATGATTAATATAAATAATGTAGTAAAGTTTTAGCTTGAAATTTACGTTAAAAATTGAAAATTCCCTAAAACTTCGGAGAGGGAACCAGAGATCCTGTCATGATGATTTCTAACTTTTTTCACTTCGTAAGTATTTTCTAAGTTGTCCTAATAATTGTAATATCTTTGTAATTTCTCTTCAATTCACTTAAAAACTTACTCTTCACTTAAAAAAGAGGGGGAGGAAGTCGTCGTCTGTGTTTTTAGCTCCCCAGAAGCTTATGAAAACAGAAAAGAAATTTCTCAGCTACCAAAATATGTTATCACTTCATAAGTATTTTCTAAGTTGACCTAATAATTGTAATATCTTTGTAATTTCTCTTCAATTCACTTAAAAACTTACTCTGTATTCATTAAGTGTCATTCCTAATCTTTTCACATAATTTTCTAATCGTTTGATTATTTTTTTGCGGAACACCCCTTTGTTTTAACCATGAAGTTACAGAGTACTGTAGATTCATGGTTTTAACTAACTTTGAATTCAAACTGATCGCTCGGCGCCATGATTTTTTTTCGGAGAGGAAAGGCGTGTCGTATAGTTTGAATGGCAGCTCCCTCGACCAATGGGCAACAGATAATACTCTCAGCTGAAATCTGCCTCTCGTATGAGCTTAAAATGCGTGACTGGCGCTATTTTCATAACCCTAAAATTTTAGATTGCACATGTTTAAGGACAAAACTGGATATATAATATACCCAGAGAAAATTTTCAGGGTAAGTTGAACTTTTATATTTATTTATATAAGTATTTGCTAATTAAATTAATATTTAGAATTGTAATTTGTACGCACTATTTAGATTTTTATATCCTTTAGAAAGTATAAAATACATGACACAAATATCAATTCCAAATCTACATAGGTGAAAAATAAAAATGTATTTTCATTTCCAGTATAATATTTTCCATTTTACTTCTTTAAAGAAATTTGAAAGAAAATTATAATGAAATTTTTTTTAATATGTTAATCCAAATTAAACATTTTTTTACTACTGGATTGATAAATCAGTTACACATGATTCCTCCATAGTAAATTAATGCATAGTATTCCTGCATAGTATTCAATGGTGAAAAATTGTAAAATATATTTAATAGGAAAAGGGGGGATACTCTAGATTTGTGTGCACGGCCGCCATCTTGGATTTTTCCGCCAGGGTTTGGCGCATTTCTCATGGCGATAATTATTGCGTTCTGGTAAAAATAACCCAATGTCAAATTCTCTAATTTTAAGATCAAACAGTCATTTCTGATTTGATCTTTTAATTACAGTATAATAATTTTAGGTCAGATCTCAGCCTTGACCTGGAAATATTTTAAGCAGTGTTTTCAAAACGCTGGACTTTGAATTTTTTTTAGCTTTTTTAATAAAAATCACCTGTTTAAATTATGAAACTTAGAATTTTTTTTGAAAAATCCTTTAAACGTTGGACTTAGATTTATTTTTGGGTTTTTAATAAAAACAACTTTTTTAAATTATGAAACTTGGAAATTTTTTTGAAAAAATCATTCTCAAATATTGGAAATTTTGGGTTTTTCTTTTAGCTTTTGTAATAAAACCCAATAAAATCAGGACAAGGATTATTTGACCATTTATCCTGCTGTGTTGGAAATAAGGAAATAAAAACCCTTTTCCTAAACCAATAGCTTAACCTTAACTAACTTCTTAACTTAAGTTCCTGGGGAGAGAGAAGTTGAACTTCAGTTATTTAAATTTATTTAAATAAAAATTTTAAAATATATTGTATTTAAAATGTATACTGTATTTTACATTTTACGAAAAAATGATGGCAGATAATTTTTACTTCAAATAAATGAAATGGTGTATCATAAAAGTATACTAATTGACAAATCCATTATCAGTTTTTCATTAACTTAATAAATTTAAGTTGCTTTTAATTTTGTTTATCGATTGTCAATTAGTATACTGTTATGATACACCATTTCATTTATTTGAAGTAAAAATTATCTGCCATCATTTTTTCGTAAAATGTAAAATACAGTATACATTTTAAATACAATCTATTTAAAAAATTTTTATAATTCCAAGTTGTAGTGGATTACAAGTAAATTTAAATAACTGAAGTTGAACGTCTCTCTCCCCAGGAACCTAAGTTAAGAAGTTAGTTACGGTTAAGCTATTGCTTTAGGAAAAGGGTTTTTATTTCCTTATTTCCAACACAGCAGGATAAATGGTCAAATAATCCTTGTCCCAATTTTATTGTATGCACAAAATATTTGGTTAAGGTCAAATCTGAAGTAAAATTTCACTACCACAATGCCCTAACAAAATAAAAATAAATAAATAAAGGAGAATCTGGTTACTTACCATAAATTTATGGGTTCATAATATTTTTACATTTTTCAAAGCTGAATTTTAGATAATTTTTAAATTGCAAGATATTTAGGTGGTACGAAAATGCTGTATTTTTTTTCTAATTAGCAATATATTAGCATAATATTTTGGTGATTCATTGCTATTTGTCAAAGAGTTAGGGTAAATTGAATACATGGCATTGAAATTTTATCTGTAAGTAAAATCCATTTGACCAAATTTTTTATATGAATCATAATTTGAAAAGGTAGTTTTTAATTAAAAATGCAAAAAAAAAATCTAAGTCCAACGATTAAATGATTTTTCAAAAATATTTCTAAGTTTCATAATTTAAAAAGTGGGTTTTATTAAAAAAGCTAAAAGAAAAACCCAAAATTTCCAATATTTGAGAATGATTTGTTCAAAAAAATTTCCAAGTTTCATAATTTAAAAAAGGGGTTTTTATTAAAAACCCAAAATCTAAGTCCAACATTTAAAGGATTTTTCAAAATTTTTTCTAAGTTTCATAATTTAAACAGGTGGTTTTTATTAAAAAAGCTAAAAAAATTCAAAGTCCAGCGTTTTGAAAACACCGCTTAAAACATATTGGCGAGAATTTTTCCACTCCTCAAAACACGGTAAAATCGCCAAGTTGGCGCAAAAAAAATCCAAGATGGCGGCCATGCACACAAATCTAGAGTAGTCCCGGAAAATGGACTATGTTCTCATTGCCAGGTATCAATAGGCCACAAATTATCAATGTCTAAATGTTAAAAGATGGATTCAAAAACATTCCACATTATAAAAGATTCTAAAAATGAACTTGTAAATCATACAAAAGGATCTATTGAATTCCTTATCAAATTGCTTTTTGAGTAATCTTTATAAAATACTGTGCATTTTATACATTATAAAGAAATTAAGAACAAATATTCTTAAAATTTTTGTGTTCATAATTTAATAATTATATATTTTAATTTAAATACTAAACACTAATAGGTATTTTTCATGTATAATCTTAATAGCCTTAAAATATAATTTTTTAAAATTCTATTAATAATGTTCTATGTGTACACTCAATTGCTATATATGTATATGTTATTCCTACTGGGTGAAATTCCTTTATTTTATGTCTATCGAGAGAAAAGATATATTCAAAATTTCAAAACCAGATCAAAATATTGTTTAATCAGTATCCACATGTCAAGTAAATATTGAAACAATAGCAAATATTGGAGCATTTTTTTATTTTGAATATCTCATTAAATAAAAAGCTTATTTAAGGAACATTTTGAATTTCAATTGCTATTAATCAATATTTTGAACTGGCTTTGATATTTAGATTATATTTCTACTCTCTCTGAAGATATAAAATAAAACAATTTCACTCTTTAGGAATAACATAATGGTGCATACTTTTTGCAACTGAGTGTATATATTCTTGCAATTGAGTGTATATATATTTTGAAGAATTATTAATTTTTGTAGGTATGTAAACTCCATTGTATTCCTGAATTCATTCAAATATAGTCTTCGAACTACAGGTTTATATTTCAGATTAATTTCAAAATTTTGGAAATTTAGATCGTTTTAGAGTTTTAAATTTGTGTCAATATAGATGCCACGTGCATTTAATTTTCTAATTTGTATCGTGTTTGAAATCACTGTTATCAGTGTTATTAGAGATGAGGGCAGTGAAAATTATTCCAAAATAGACTATTTAGATACATAAATTGTTTCTTAAATTATTAATTTGCATTCCATGTTTTTAAATTATATATTTATAAGTATATAGATTTGTAGATTATCAGAATGTGTACATACAAAAAATTGCTTTATTGTAATAGATATTGTACGATAAGAGTTTTTATAAATCTGAGAATGTTCTCAATAACTATCTATAAGCTGTTCATCTCTAAAGGTCTTTTGGAAATTATTTTGTTGTCATGCTGTGCAAAATAAATGTGAACTTATTGGCTTAAAGTATATATATAAAGGGTAAAATTAGTTTCTTTTCCCCTTTTTATATTAGTGATAAGCAAGTTTATAAAGAACTCTACTTTTCAATACTTCTTGGTTTGATAAAACATTAAATTTTTATTATGGCATTATAAGAAAATATTGTTTTTTTTTACAGAATTTTGAAACTGGAATCTATTCAGAGCTTCGGGCTTGAAAGACAAATACCACTTGGATCTCATTACCGGTGTAAGTTTTTGTTTAACGTCACTGAGCATACCTTTTTTTATTCTCGAGATATACTTTTATTTTCAGCAGTGGACTTGTAGCCAAAATCACTGTCTTTAATATTTTTTTAGATTTATTTTTAACTAATTTAAATTTTTCTATGAAAAAACTATAAAAATATTTATTAAACAACTAAAAATTTCAAATTAGTTTTTTTAACGTAGATGCTAATCTGAACTTTCTCATAAACTTTGGTCTCAATAATTTGTGGATAGAATATTGATTTTCTTTATTTATTCTTTTTTAACTGTGAAGCTTGTTGTTAAGGTTTTAGGTGAGTGAGAAAGTGCAGTCCAGGGATTTCAGTTAACATGACTCTTGAGAAAGTCTTTAACTCTTGCCAAAAAAAGAGATTTATATTATAAAAGTATAAAATGCCAAGGTTTATTTAGAAAATATAAAATCTGTTCATGGACAAAGTTTATTTATAAAACTGTAGATAAGACATTCATTGTGAGTTGTGGTTTATTATATCAAAATGTGTGTTTGATAAGTGAATGAAATAACCCTTTCTTAATAATGGAATAGAACTCCTGTATAATCAATGAATTCACGGATACAAGATACAGTTACAAAAAGCAAAACGCCTGGTTTACAGAGTCTTTTATAATAACAGAAAAATGATATTTATATTATGAAAATGTGAAGTGCCAAGCTTTATTTATTCTTAATGGTTAACATTAAAATTTTAAAATTATTTTTAGAATTTCCTGATAAGTTGTTAGAAGTTCGTTGATAATTCATTACAGAAGTAGTAAAAAGGAAATTGCTTTTAGATGTATTAGATCATTAGTTAATGGGCTAAGTAATTTTAAATTTTGGTAAAATTTAATTTTATGCATGCCATAAATTTTTCTCTCTGTTAAACATGTTTATTCCATTTTAAGTCTTAATACTTATATAAAGAATTTGGATTAAATGAAAACAGTAATGAGTGATGGTGAAAATGTATTAAATGTGGTAATTGAATTGCTTGATGTTCTAAGACATAAAATTTCTCATCATCAAAATACAATAATTGACTTCTTGACTGAACAACTGACTTTATTATTAAACAATATCCTATTTTGCTACCCCCCTTGTTTAAGTATATTATATAATCATCCTTCAAATCCTAATAGACCATTATTTTATATTTTTGATCCTGTACACATTCTGAAGTGTGTCAGAAATAATTGGCTGAATCAGAAGAATTATGGTTAGTGTATGTATTTTATTGATTTTAATGATCATAACTTAACTAAAACTGTCTTTTAGAACCATTAAAAGTATCCATTCTTTAGAGGATGGACAGATAGTTAAATATGTGTTTGGATTCTTCAAAAGTACTTACTCCATCTTCTATGGAGAGACAAAATGTAAAACTATGTCTTCAAATTTTCAATTACCATTTTGTTGAAGGGTTGAAAGTGCTTTCTACACATACTGATGAACCTTTTTGTTTAGAAACATCTGAATATATTGCAATCATTATTAAATGGTGGAAGATAATGAATGTGTAAAGTAAGTTAAAAGGGGGTCATAAACGAGATGTGTATTGTGAGCCTTTGTTATCTAATGCATCCAATGAAAAGGTTATGTACCTACAAAAATTCTTAGTTTGGCTTGATACTTGGAATTCTCTTAAATATACTTCTGGCTTTTTAACTAAAGAAACATATACCACACTTTCTCACACTACACATGCTGTACTTGAAATGTGAACATATTGTTGCAAAGAATTGGGGATGGAATATTTCTTAACAAGAAAAATTCAAACCGACATTATTGAAAATAGGTTTGGAAAGTTTCTCCAATTGTCTGGGTCACAATACAACTTCTCGTTGACACAGGTTTTCGAAAATGAATCGAAGCTTAGACTTCAAACCCTAGCCCCTTAATTTTATAATTTGTATCGTGTTTGAAATCACTTTTATCTGTGTTATTAGAGATGAAGGCAGTAAAGAAAAATATCTTTAGTATTTTATCTTAAATATATCTATTATGTGCTTTCTTACATGCACACATTAGCCAGTTAAGACATAACTATGTTTTACTATCTTAAAATTAAGCGTTAGAAACTCAATAAATCAAAACTTTAGTTAAGTGTATGTCTGGGAACTAGTGCCTGTGACAAACTTCTCGTATATGGTATGAATCTCGTATATGGTATGGTAAAAATCTCGTATATGGTATGTGAACTGGAATTTTTTCAAAAATTCTGATTAGTACTTTTTTTTCTCCCCATTGATTCTGAACTCTTCAAGTTAAGCATGAGCTTTGGGTTAATGAAAAAAATCATAGACCTCATCTGTTTTATGTTGTTCTTTAAATTGTTGCATTATGCTTAGAATTTCTTTTATTGCCTTGTCAAATATTGGATTGTACTAAATTTTTTAAAATTCCACTGAGCATCTTGTTTAGCTGTTTAAAAAATGGGTTGAACTGCATTGTAAATTGCCTTTACTTTCTCAAAGTTTCATAATTAATATGTTGATAAAGTTGTGCCTGAAAAATAACTCAATTGATTCTGAACATCAGTTGGAGTTTTATGGAAGGCCAAATTATATGGAAAGTTATACAATAGTTAGTTGAAATTGTTTCTTGGAAGTTTTGTGAGGTAGTAATTTAGTTCATGTATACTGAAGTCTTATTTAAATATTGTGCTAAACATATTCAGCACATTGAAAGTCTGATTACTTCTCAACTTGGAAAGTTATACAATAGTTAGATGAAATTGTTTCTTGGAAGTTTTGTGAGGTAGTAATCTAGTTCATGTATATTAAAGTCCTATTTAAATATTGTGCTAAACATATTCAGCACATTGAAAGTCTGATTACTTCTCAACTTTTAATCACCAGGCAATTTTTGGTATTAAATTATATGCTCAGTGCATATTCCATTATGTGTAATTTTCACTCAATCTGATTTGAAAATTCATGTGAGGAGAAATTTTTCTGATTATAATTTAACAGCTTGCCTTGTGTTATGATATATTTTATTCATTTCAGGAAGTCTGTTGGACAGTGTCTAATATTACTGCTAGTAATACACAAGATTCAATCAGTTATTAAAGCTGGAATTATGGAGGATATTATTCTAATACTTGATGAGGTATTTAAAAAAGTCATGTATTTAATACCTTTTGGTTAATGTAATGTTACTTCAAGTAAATTTACTGCTAAAACTTAATTTTATTCTCTAGTTGAATGCAGTGGCATAGATTATGTTACAAAGTGCAATAAAATACTTTTAACTTTTCAAACCGAACTTCTAACCAGAATTAAAAAAAATTTAATAAAACTTTTAAAATTGAAAATATTTTCATGGATCTAAAGAATGGAACATAACACCTGTATGGTCAACTAAGTCATGGATAAAAGATGCAGCCCTAAAAGCAAAAGGCCTGGTTTCTGTATACTTTTATAATAATCATGTCACAACAGTATACAGAAACCAGGCTTTTCGCTTTTAGAACTGAATCGTTTATCCATGAATTTGTTGACTATACGGGTTTTCTATTCCATTGTTAAGATCTGTGAAAATACTCTCATTAGCAAAATATTTTTTAAAAAATTTAAATTTGGGTTAGAAGCTTGGTTCAAAAAGTCTAAGTGTTTCTTCACGCTTTATAATATAATCTATGCCATTTCACTCAACATTGACAGCTAGTCAATATTACCCACCTCATTTTTCAAATTAACCTAGACTAATCAAACAATATATCATAACAATTGTTTAGTAATTACTGAATCTAAATAGTATATTTTGAATAATTTCTTACTGTGGTTATCCCTAATAACAGCTGCTCGCAAATAAAAAATATTTTATACACAGATCTCCACCATAATTTGACAATTAAGTAACAAAAGATATGCTCTATTAAAATACTATGCAGAAGTTAGTATCCCAAATTACTTTCTACCGCATTTTTTGTAAAACCAATTACTGTGAAAGCTACATCATATAATAAATGTTTACTTTATTCATTATTATAGTAATAGATTAGTTGTTAAAGAGTATTCACCCTTTTCACTAAATTTCTGAGTACAGTAAGACATTCAATCCTGTCAATTAAATGATTAGTTATTACAGATATAAATAAAATAGATTAGAATGCCTTGATAGAGTACAATAATTGAAAGCTGACTTGTTTAGAATGACAACAAAATTTTCTTTTCACTATCGAGAATCACTCTCACATTGAAAGTAAAGAAACACAAGAATGAAGATTGAATACTAAATAAAATGTTAGCATCTTAAATTTCTAAATCTGACCCAGCATCTGTATTAATGCTCTCTATGGCATGTTGTAATCAAATTTAGAAATTTAAGATTTTGTAAGCTAATGTTTTACTTAGCATTCAATCTTTATTCTTGTGTTTCTCTACTTTCAACAGCATTATTGTCAATAGTGAAGAGGAAATTTTGGTGTCATTCTAGACAAGTCTCTGATTCAGCTTTCAATGTTGAGCTGAAATTATACTCAACATTAAAAACTTATTATTGTACTCTTATCAAGGCAATCTACCCTATTTTATTTATATCTATAATAACAAATTAATCGACATGGTTGGATTTTCTACTGTACAGAGAGAAATTTAGTGAAAAGGGGAATTCTCTTTAAAAAATATTTTATAACTATTTTCTATTAGTATATTTATTTAATCAAGTAAATATTTATTACATGATGTAGTTTTCACAGTATGTAATTGGTTTTACAAAAAAATGTGGTAGGAATTTACTTCTTGGAAGTAGTTATCAATAAAATGACAACAGATTTAAAACTGCACTCATGTGTTGGGTGCTGTTTTATATCAAGATTTTTTAAACCCCTGTCTCAGAATTTATATTTCCTAATTGGATTTATTTAATTCTACTTTATCAACAATGAATTTTTTCAACTACTTTCAACAATCAACTATTTTTACAACAATAAATTACCCTTTAATGTATAAAACTATGCAAAAAATAATTTTCTTATCTGCAGAGCATTTACTAAATCTACATCAAAAAATAATTTAAATAAATTCTTCTTTTGTTTCATAAATTATATCGGGGGATGGGAGTCATTTTCCTTTCACATAAATTTATGAACTGATTTTCTCTTTCTTTTTTTTCCCTAGATGCTGTAAAGATGGAGCCAGAGGCACAGCGAAAGGATCCAGTTTCGTAGAACAAATTGTGTAAATGTGCTATGTACTTTCTAAATAAACTATTTTTACTTTAAACTAGCTCTTTTCTGTATTTAAAAACATGTGTTTCTATAATTATCTTTTGTTTTGCATAGTTTTATGAATTAAAGAGTAATTCATTAAATTCTTATAAGTCATTTTTAAAAAATATTTTCTTTTATATTATATTGGACATTCAATATCCAACACTTGATAGTACTATCTTTGAGAAATAGTACTATGATAGTAATATTTCTCAAAAATAGTACTATCAAGTGTTGGATATTGAATGTCCAATATAATATAAAAGAAAATATTTTTTAAAAATGACTTATAAGAATTTAATGAATTTCTCTTTAATTCACAAAACTATGCAAAAAATAATTTTCTTATCTGTAGAGCATTTATTAACTCTACACCAAAAAATAATTTAAATAAATTCTTCTGAGCAAGTTTTCATGAGCTCACAAAGATGGGTTTCATCATACACACTACACATTAGTCAAGTTTTGAAAATGAATGTATCAAATTTATGTTTATAAATTTATCAAATTATGTTAATAAATTTTATACTGGGGAAGTACAAATTTTTTGAGTTAATTATTAAAGTAGTACTGTTTTACATACTATAATCTCATTCTAAATTTAAAAAAAACAAACGGGAACCTTAGATCGAATGGAAAGATGATTTAGCTTTAATGGTTGGTTAGAATTAATGTTATCTTAACTTTCAAATTTGGGTAAATGTATCTTAATACAAAAGGAGGTTTTGTTCTAACAAGTAAACTTGTGATTCAAATGCAAATTTTTAGGTAATAACAAAGATCAGTATTTGGTAATACCTAAAAATACATAAGGCAAAACTGGCAAGAATACTAGAAATATGAAGGCAAAAAAAAATAATAATAAAAGTGAAAGGGTTGATATCAGAGGTTATTCGTCAATGTATTAAATAAAAATAAGCATATAAACGAAAGGGTCCTACGCAAAACTATAAAAAAATGCCGGCGGTCCGATTCTGGTAGAATGCTGGCATGATGCCCGGACCTACGGCGCATTGCTGTTTACGGGATGGGTAGATAACGGTATGTCGACACCAATTATTGCTCCCGTAACCGGCCCGTCAACCTCCGGTTACGCTCCGGCTATCTGTCCGCATCGATGGCTTAATCGCGGCTGCCTAACGGTTCGCAGTCGGATGAACGATGGCTCGATTCCTACCGGAAGCGGCCCAGAAGTCGACGGGGTAGTCGCGGGTGAGAGGACACAGCCGTGACGGAAACGATACTGACCTAATGCGCCGGCCCGGCAGTGGTGAAATCGGCTGGCCGGAACCTTCCGACCCCGGCCCGATGCCTCTGTGTTTGTTGGGTATATATATATATATATATATACATACTAGCTACTTACCCGGCGTTTCTCGGGTATTTATTAATACCAAATTTTTACTACACAGGAAAAAGAATGGATTCTACATATAGTGTAATATCTAAGTAATTTAATTTTCAGGTATTTAAAAGTAAGTGCAGTATACAAATCATAAAGTAAAATTACAAATTCCCTCTATTATTAATTTAACTTAAATCTTGATTATAAACAACATTTTTAGTTTCCTATATTCTTCTCAGTGACTCCGAAAACTATGGATTCGACACTAATCTCGGTCAGTTTGGACTTTGTTTTACCCCTTCTCCCACCCCACCCCACCTCACCCCACCTATGATGATGGGAGGTTGTACTTGCTCTTAAACGGCATCGGGAGGGCCCTATTCATCTCAGCGACACAAAAACTGGATTCGACACTACTCTCGGTAATTTTGGACATCTTATTAATACCTCTTCTCCCCCCCCCAATGGTGTTGGGAGGCTGAATTTGCATTTAAACGGTATCGGGAGTATCCCTATTAGTCGCAACGAACCCGACAACTATGGATTCGACACTATTCTCACTCCTTTTCGACAATTTATATTCACACTTTCTTACCCCCACCTCACCCAATAATGCTGATGGGGCCCTGCACTCTCACTTAAATGGCATCGGAAGTGTCCCTATCCCTGTCAGCGACATCGAAAATTATGGATTCGATACTACTCTCGGTCATAATGGACATTTTATATTCCCCCTTCTCCCCTCCCCCATGCTGATGGGGCCTGAACTTGCACTTAAACGGCATCGGAAATTACACTATTCATGTCAGCGACCCCGAAAACTATGGTTTCGACACTACTCTCGGTATATTGGACATATTATATTCACTCTTTCTTTGCTCCCCCCCCCCCTTCCCCAATGCTGATGAGGGGAGCTGAACTTGCGCTTAACCGGCATCGGAAATGTCACTATTCGTCTCACCGATCCTGAAAACTATGGTTTTGACACTACTATCGGTATTTTGGACATTTTATATTCATACCTTCTTCCCCTCCTTCCCCCCCTCCCCCAATGCTGATGGGGGGGCTGAACTTGCACATAGCCGGCATCGGGAGTGTCACCAATAATCTCAGCGCCCCCAAAACTATGGATTCGACACTAATATCAGTCATTATCGATTATTTTTACACATGCCCCCTGCCCCCCTGCCCCCTATGGGTGCTAGGGGTGTCTTATCCCGTCCCCCAGTGTTTCTTTCTAGATTGTAAGTGATATGTGTACCAAGTTTGGTTGAAATTGCTCCAGGCGTTCCAGAGTGATGCTGGAACATACACTCACACATACACACATACATCCATTTTTATATAATAATAACCTCTCACTGTAAATGTGTGCCTGATTACTTTTTTGCATTAGCGGTACTTAAAACCCATATGTCGTGGCACAGGGGTAAATTATTTTAATATCTTGTGTCCAATCACAAAAAGTGTGGTATCAAATTGGTATCACAAAAAAATTCGATTTTCTGACCATTTTAAAGTTGTTCTGTCCACTTAAACAGCATCAGGAGTATTGCTCCAGATGCTGTTTAAGTGGACAGAAGAGCTAGTTGTTTGCCCGGGTATTTATTAATCTCAAATTTTTTATTACACAGGGAAAGGAATGGATTCCACCTATAGTGGAAAATCCAAGTAATTTAATTTACACGTATTTAAAGCGATGAGTGGAGGGAGCGGAGGTGTCAAAGAGATTACACGTATTTAAAATTAAGTACAGTATTCAAATGATCAAGTAAAATTACAAATTTACTCCATTATTAATTTAAATCAAAACTTGGACAGTGACTCCGAAAACTATGGATGCGATATTACTCTCGGTCATTTTGGACATTTTATTTTTTAACCCTTTCTTCCCCCCCCCCTATGCTGATGGGGGCTAAACTTGCATTTAAACGGCATCGGAAGTGTACGTATTCGTAGCAGTGACCCCGAAAACTATGGGTTTGACACTACTCTCGGGCATTTTTATATTCGCTCCTTCTTCCCCCCCTCCCCCCAATGCTGATGGGGGCTAAACTTGCCCTTAAACGGCATCGGAAATGTCACTATTCGTCTCAGCGACCCAGAAAACTATGGTTTCAACACTACTCTCGGTATTTTGGGCATTTTATATGCACCCCTTCTTTCTCCTCCCCCTTCCCCCTCAATGCTGATGTGGGACTGAACTTGCACTCAAACGTCATCGGAAGTATCACTATTAATCTCAGCGACCGCAAAAACTATGGATTCGAAACTAATATCAGAAGTTTTCGATTGTTTTTACATGTGCCCCCTGCCCCCTGCCCCCCTTGGGGTTCTAGGGGTATCTTATCCCCCCAGTGTTTCTTTCCAGATTGTAAGTGATAAGTGTACCAAGTTTGGTTGAAATTGCTCCAGGCGTTCAAGAGTGATGCTGGAACATACACACACACATACATCCATATATATATATATATATATATATATATATATATATATATATATATATATATATATATATATATATATATATATATATATATATACGGGGTGTCCCAAAAATGGCCGACGTTTTGAAAGATCAATTAAAGAAAAACGGATGGTGATAGAAATGTACAGTTTGCTGAATTTTTCTTAGGTAACCAGGGAATTTATTCTCACCAATTTTCAAAATTAGGTACAAAGTTCGTCAACAGATGGAGCTGCTGACTGGGAAAAACCATAAAACAATGTTTTCAAAGCAAGAAACATACGCAAAGTGGCATGGATTGGCCTCCCTATTTGCCAGATTTGACGCCATGCGATTATTTCTTTAGGGGTACTTGAAAGACCAGGTGTATCGTCACAATCCACAAACTGTAGATGAACTGGAACAATACATCTCTGCTGCTTGTCACAACATTCAAACTGAAACTTTTGCACGTGCGTCTGCGAATTTTGACCTCAGACTTCGCCACGTTGTTGCTGCAAACGATGGTAATTTTGAAAACATTGTTTACAGTTTTTCCCAGTCAGCAGCGCCATCTGTTGACGAACTTTGTAACTAATTTTGAAAATTGGTGAGAATAAATTCCCTGGTTACCTAAGCAGAATGCAGCAAACCGTACATTTCTATCGCCTTCCGTTTTTCTGTAATTGATTTTTCAAATCGTCGGTTATTTTTGGGACACCCGGTATATGGGCTTGTGGCGGCCCAGTGGTACAGCGCGCTGAATTTCGGTGCTGAGGGTGCTCGGATCGCGCCATGAAAAATGCCTCCGTTCGTGTCGTCCCTTCATAGGGGTAATGCCGTCCGCCTATATGGTGCCCCCATAATAAAATTAGTAGTAAAATTGCGGTGTAGTATAGGCGAATGTTTGACGACAAGTGCCTCCGCTCTGGAAATATATATATATATATATATATATATATATATATATATATATATACTCTGGGTGATTGTTTTTAAACTGACACTACTCAGAGCCATCAGTGGCGTGATCTATCAGCCGGAATTCCATCAAAATATATAGAGGGACTAAGGACGACACGGGAAAGAGTTTCCGTGAAAAACAGAATTAGTTCCAAAAGTCGCCGATATGGTACGATATGGTGCTGTTGTTGTCGGCGCATCCGAGAATTGCATAAAATGCAAGTAAAGCATCAAAATGCAAATTCATGACTACGTAGTCGACAGCAGCGCCAGCATTTTGAGCTATAACGATCGGTGCGGAATCTGTTGCGCCTTCGCTTTACAGAAGGAAGGGTCATCAGTCGCTTTTTTCCACTGTCATGGCCACCTCGCTTCCCGGATCTAACCCATGTGACATCTCTCTGTGGGATTATTTAAAGTCTAAGGTGTATCTTGATGGAGTCTCGAACTTGGTGGCCCTGAAGGACAACATATCCTGGACTTTGAACATTCCTGGTGACATGTTACGCTTGGCCGTGGAGAACGTAGCGTTCAGGATGCAGTGTGGTCCACCAGGACTGTGGTCACATTTAAGGAAGAAGTCAATTTGCTGCAAAAAATGGTGTTGCAGTGAAGTTTTTTTGTTATACATTTGTCTGCTTACATCTTTTTCGGTATTTATCCCTTATCTTTATAGCCCGAAATACTAGCGCTGTTGTCGACTACATAGTCGTGCTTTCGTATTTTGATGTTTTACTTGCCTTTTATGCAAATTCTCGGGTGCGCCGACAACAATAGCGCTATATCTTCCCCTATCGGGACTTTTGGAACGTTTTTTTTACGGAAACTCTTTCCTATGTCGTCCTTAGCCCCTCTATCAATTTTGGTGGAATTCCGGCTGATAGATTGCGCTTCAGATGGCTCTGAGTAGAGTTAGTTTTAAAAAAATATCACCCTGTATATAAAGGAGTGCATGAAAACAGGAAGCGGAGACGGGGTGAATACTGGAGATCGGCCCAGCAGCCGGAGTCAACGGGTTCAGCGGGAGCCTGTCCCAAGTGCTGATCGGTACGGCTCGATTTTTGAGAGAAATCTCTCAGATGCAGACGAGAATAGTCTCTCTGGCAGTGTACATATTATACATAGATTTTTAATACAAGCTGTGGCTTTTAAATAATTCTGCCTCTCGTGTGCTTGTTTCCAACTACGAGGACGTTACAGGTATGTTATATTTGAAGGCACCGCCAGAAAGTTTGAATAGATCGCGTTAAGATCTCCTGTTTGGAAAGTTAAATTTCGAGCGTGTTGAGAGTGTGATATCTCGGGAAATTGAAATTTTAATCTCAAGTGAAACCTTCTTAGGACGCTGTCAGTCCCATTTTAGTGATTTGAGAGTGTAATCTCTCGAAAATTGAGATTTTTAATCTCAAGTGAAACTTGTGACGACGCAGTCCTGTGTAGTTATTTGAGAGTGGGATCTCTCGGGAAATTGAGATTTTAATCTCAAGTGAAACTTTGTGAGGAAGCAAGCGGTCCTGTTTCCAGTGTGTGTATGTCGTCAAGATTGTTCTGACAAGAACTTTTTGTTTCATGATCGGGTCAAGGACCTTTTAGTTTTCTGTTAACTTTAATTGAACTGAATCCTGGTTTCCCGTGAAAGTGGTGTGCCTGCCTTTCTGATGTGTTCTGCAAAACGGGGTAAGTACTTACTTTATCATTAAGACAGTGACCATCTTAAATTTGGATAAGAAATTTTATGTTTTTGTATTACAAGCCTATTGCAGTTTAAAATTGAAGTTTATGATAAGAGTGTTATAAGCCATTTGAAAAATAAAAACTTAATAGGGAGTTTTTTTTATTGTGAAATGTTTTAATAATAGACCAATTGAATTTGTTTTAACAGCTAATTTTAAATGTTTTAAATTTATTTTAACTGAATTATTTTTGTGTTTTTAAATCTGTGTAAGGCGCGCCATGCCTGGTAACCCGTGTCAAGGTTGGCGTGTGGCAACCCTTCTTGCGAGGGGAGCTTTGGGGGTTGTTCGATGCGGGGGTGGAACGAGAAGAGAGAACGCAGATGCCAACGGTCGTTATGTGACGAATATGGCTTTGTCTGCTAAATGATCCTGCATTAATTACTTTATATGTGTTGTATGTGCTGTGTCCCTTAAAAAATCATGTAATAAAAGTTTGGGACAAAATTCTGGAAGTCTGTTTTGTGTCGTCTCTGTTTCTCGCATGAAAGAAACCCCACGCAAAGCGGTTAAAACCCTTACAATGGTGTCATTCGTGGCGTGAGAGCAGAGACGCGGAGAAATATTGGTGACCGGCTATCGTCCATCCAAGATGCTGGAATCTTCAAAGAACGGCATGGTATCCGAAAAAAGGAAATGTGATTTCGTCGAAAGTGAGTTTCGGTCGGCCGAAGGTGCTAATTTTTGAGGAGTGCAATCAGCGTGTCCAGTGTTGCCTGTTGGCATAATCTATTGTTTACAGTAATCTGTGTATCAAAGGCATGTTCGGCAGTGATGGCGTGTTCAGTTGGAACAGCCGCCATTTTGTTTGGCGTCCGTGAAGTTCTTCGTGTTTTACAGTGCATCAACAAATGGTGCATTGTGCCATCAGCTAAGTTGTGATTTGTGCCATCATACAATTTTCGTCGTGCGTAATCTTGTTCCGGAGTGTATACAAGTTGTGATTTGTGCCATCATACAATTTTCGTCGTGTGTAATCTTGTTCCGGAGTGTATACAAGTTGTGAATTGTGCCATCATACAATTTTCGTCGTGCGTAATCTTGTTCCGGAGTGTATACAAGTTGTGATTTGTGCCATCATACATTTTGGTTGGCATTCATGCAGTTCTTCGTATGCTACAGTGTATCGTCGTACATAGTGTTTGTTGTTCCGGAATGGGAACAAGTTGTGCTTTGTGCCATCATCAAATTTTCGTCGTGATCATTGTGAGGGAAAACGACCGATTTCACGAAATTATTACAGCCTGCGAAGACCCGTAAGTACTGTAATTTTTCAATGTTAAAAAGGGAACTAACTCTCAAGACTTCTTCAAGTCAAATTAAAATAAGCGAATGCTGTGGTTTTAAGGTATTATAATAACAGTTAATGTTTGTTCAGTGATATAAATTTTCTTTGCTTACTTTTGGTTTTAAAATGTATTCTATTAGAATGACGTGCTTTATTGGAACTTTAACATAAATATGTTTATAGCTATTTAACGTAATACGATATTGAAGGAAACAATTTTACTTAATTAAATATTCTTGGTGAAACTGAAATCATTGACGATTACATAATTTTTTTCTGTTACTGAAAAAGAGAGTGGCGTTGTTTTGTTGTATTGTTTAATGGTAAACGTTTGATTTTAAATGATTTTGATTCTTTTTAAATATGTTTTTGAATTTTGATAGCTATATAAGTTGAGTTTATCATTATTGATTTTGCATGCATATTATTTTCTTTTGAGTGTTGTTTCTGTTTTCGATTTGAATTGTGTTGTAAGGTAATCTGGCATTAGGTGTGGCTGGAAAAATGTCTTTCCTAAATAAAAGTAGACGACCAGATTTATTCTGTCTGGGTCGAGATTTTGGTGAGTCACCTGACGAAAACATGTCTAAAGCCGATCTGATAACTTAATTATGGCTAATGAACATTATGAAGAGGAAGTAGCGAAAGAATATTTAGAAGCTATTGTCGCGGAAAGGTTAGAAAGGGAACAAAAACTCGATAACGAAAATAAACTTAAATTTCAAGCAGAAAGAGAAAAGGAAAAACTTGAAAGCGAAAATAGATTTAAATTTAATGAAGAGAGAGAAAAGGAAAAATTTATGCTCGAAAAACTAAGAAAGGTGTTCATGGTAATTGGGGTAAACCACAATTCTACGAGAAAAAGCCAGAAAATAGTAATTTTGTTCTTAAGAAGTGTCCATTAGTTTACGTTCCGTTAGGTCTGGCTACGGGTGGTCAGGTTAACGTGGTGCATCAGCAAGTGTTGTGTGCTTTAGCAGAGGTTTTGGTGGAAGATGTGTTACTTCCACCGGAAATTTTGAACATGTTGGGAGGAGCCCGGAGTGAAGTGAATTCTCTGGCTCGGAACTCTCAGGACCTGAGGGGAGACTCAGGAAATTTAGGTGGAATCGAGGTTTCGTCTAGGACTCTGCAGGAGAGAGCGCGAGATAACACTGTCTTTGAGGAATCTCAAAGGGAAATTACTTCATGTGGGAATGAAGTGGGAACGGTTGATACTAACGACGGGGAAGTAACTGCTCAGATATATCAGGGGAGCAGGGTGGCTGATAATTTTCGCTCTGAGCAAGAGCAGTGTGCTGAGTTAGCAGTGGCTTGGAAGCATGCTAAAGAAGGCAAAGGTAATTACTATGAGGTAGACGGTTATCTATTTCATAGAGATAACATACTCGGGGAGAGTATTGGGCAACTTATGATTCCAAAGTGCAAACGGAAGGAGGTACTGAAACTTGCTCATACCTCAGTGTTTAGTAGTCACATGGGTCCTAAGAAGACTCTTGAACGGAACAAGTACTCATTCTTCTGGGAAGGTCTGAGGGTTGATATCAAAAGGTATTGTGGTTCATGTAAAGAGTGTCAACTCAATCAAACAGTTAAGACTAGTGACAGAACGCCAATTACGCCGGTGGCGAGGCCGGAATTACTATTTCAGGTAGTGAATATAGATCTAATAGGTCCGATTGACCGTTCGAGTTCAAAAGGGCATAAACATATATTGTGCCTGGTTGATCAACATACCAGGTGGGTTGAAGCCGTACCGTTGACTAGTCTTAGTGCGAAGGCAACCTGTGAAGCTTTGTTAAGCATCTTTTCGAGAACAGGTATACCGAACGTTATTGCGTCTGATAACGGGACGAATTTCATAGCCGAGCTCACTAAAGAGTTCGGGAAACGAATAGGGAGCAGTCCAAGATTCTCTACCCCAGGGTATCCACAATCAAACGGATTGGTGGAAAGGTTTAATAGAACTTTGAAGAACATGCTACATCATGAAGTTAGTGAAGAAGGTAGAGGGTGGCACTTACACATTCCATATGTACTGTGGGCGTACAGAGAAATACCCCATGCCACCACTGGTGTATCTCCATTTCAATTATTGTATGGTAGGCAACCGCAAGGTCCTTTGTCGATCTTAAAATCAACTTGGACTGGGAAACATAATAACATTCAGTTAAATACTACTCCAGTTTTCAAATACTTGGAAGATTTAAAATTAAAACTTGAGAAGGCTGCAGAGCAAGCCAAGCTTGTTTCAGGAAAACAGCAGGAAAGAACATCTAATTACCACAAATTGAGATCGTCTAACGAAGTGTTCAAAGTTGGAGATCATGTGATAATGTTAATACCTGATTCAACGAATAAACTATTTGCCAGATGGCAAGGGCCTGCAACTATTAACGTAATCCCCATTCTTTTCTGGTCAAATTATCGGATGGTTCGACCAAACATATTGATCAAAATAAGTTAAAGCATTACATAGCTAGTTCAAATTCTGTAAATGTCATTTTTGAAGAGGAAAAATAATTCGGGTATGTTGAAACTGTATCTACTGCTACCAAGGAACCTAAATTCCTGGAAATTCTCGATAATCTTTTAGTAGAGCATTTAAGTATTTCTCAGTTGAAGACTCTTAAAGGTTTAATCGTAAAATTTAAACATATCTTTACTAAACCCGTGCAACCAGCTTCGGTGGGCACACACAAAATTGAACTATTACCAAATGCAATTCGGAAAAAACCCCAGTATTATAGTGTTCCCATTGCGTACAGAAAGGAAGTCGAACGTCAAGTTCAAGAATTCCTAGATTTAGATTTAATAAAACCATCGGAATCCGAAATTGCTCACCCAATTGTTTGCGTCGCTAAAAAAGACTCTTCGGTAAGAATGTGCATCGATTTTAGAGCTTTAAATGCCGTGACAAAAGTTCCGATTTTTTCCATGAAAGATATGCAAGAGTTAATATTCATTGCGGGATCAGTCAATTAGTTGACCAGCTTAGATCTCTTAAAGGGATATTGGCAAATAAAAATGGACGAGGAAAGCAAACCGTTTACGGCATTTACTACTCACAAAGCTGTATACCAGTGGAAAACTATGCCTTTTGGTCTGGTTGGGGCGTCTGGTACTTTTCAACGGGAAATGAATCGTGTTTTAAAATCTCATTCAGAGTATGCACAGGCATACATGGATGATGTCGTGATCTTTTCAAAATCTTTTGAGGAACATTTAGTTCATTTGAAATTAATCCTAACCGAATTGGACAAACTAGGATTCTCCGTGGGGCTAGACAAATGCACTTTCGCGGCCGAGAGGATAAAATATTTAGGTCACATGATAGGAGGGGGTAGACATGGTCCTGATGAAAGCAAAATACTAGCAATCCGGAAGTTAGTTAGACCTACCACTAAAAAGGAGGTCAGGTCTGTGATGTCAGGTCTCATGGGTTTCTATCGTACATACATACCAAAGTATGTTGAAATAAGTGCTCCACTCACGGAGTTGACTAAGAGAAATAAACCCAATGATGTCTGCTGGGGGAAATCAGAACAAGATTCTTTTGAAAAATTTAAGGCCTTGTTATGTGAAGTAACTGGTGTAGCTACACCTGATGCCAATTTGCCATTCCAAGTGCACTGTGATGCGTCCGACTATGGTGTGGGTTGTTGTTTGACTCAGCAAGATGTTGACGGGTCGTACCGACCAATAGCGTTTGACAGCCAAAAGTTCAATGCCACACAGAAGAACTGGGCAAGCATTAAGAAAGAGGCTTCGGCAGTGCTGTTTGGGCTGAATAAATTTGATAAGTGGATTTATGGTGCTCAAGTAGAGATAATTTCTGATCACAACCCACTTAAATATTTAAACCATACCACTCCTAAAAGCCCCAAGTTAACCCGTTGGGCTTTAGCCTTACAAAGGTGGAATCACTCCATCACACATAGGCCGGGTGTACAGAACCGAAGTGCGGATGCTCTATCCAGATTGGAATGAACCATCTCTTATGTTATATGTATAAATATAATTTTTGTTTTGTTTGATCTTTTGTTGTTTAAGAAATTGCATTATTATTTGAATATATATGTAGTGTATTGAGTTATCATTTTTGAACATATTTGTTTTTGCAAGAAATGTAATCGCAGTTATATATATATATCTATTGTTCCTGAATGTCATAAAATCAGCCACTGTGGGCTAATTTTATGCTTAGGTGGGGCGTGTAAGGCGCGCCATGCCTTGTAACCCGTGTCAAGGTTGGCGTTTGGCAACCCTTCTTGCGAGGGGAGCTTTGGGGGTTGTTCGATGCGGGGGTGGAACGAGAAGAGAGAACGCAGAGGCCAACGGTCGTTAAGTGACGAATATGGCTTTGTCTGCTAAATGATCCTGCATTAATTACTTTATATGTGTTGTATGTGCTGTGTCCCTTAAAAAATCATGTAATAAAAGTTTGGGACAAAATTCTGGAAGTCTTTTTTGTGTCGTCTCTGTTTCTCGCATGAAAGAAACCCCACGCAAAGCGGTTAAAACCCTTACAATCTGCTTTACCGAATTAATATTGTGTATATTGAGTGTATTTTGTGAAACACAGTTCAGATTTTTAAATAGTTTTGGGAAAATTTAATGAAAAATTTTTATATGTTTTTGTTTTCGGGTAACTGTAAATCTAAGTTTTGGCTTTCTTAAATAAAGCAAAACCACACGAATTATCGTAACTCGCGGAAGAGCTAGGGATCGATCCTAACGGTAAAATAATCCCCCAGTTGATAACGCTCATTAAAAAAAAGCGTGGAGTACGAAGAAGGGCTATTCAGTGGCGTCTTGTATCTCTTAAGGAAGAGCAAAAACGCCAGGATGATCTGCGAAAGCAAAAGCGCCGTGACGAATTACGTAAAGAGGACAGAGCTTATGAATTGGAAAAAGTGAGGAGAGAAAATTAATCAGAAAATGAATCAGATCTTAGTATTAAAGAGCTAATTTCTGGAATGTTTGAGAATTTTGAATCGGACCAAGATTCCTTCAAACTTAGCTATAAAGGGTTGTTAAAGAGACTTGAATATGATTTGGAATGTGCGACCAAATACGGCTTTCGGGAAATCGGTTAAACAGCAAAAAGCAGAAGAACTGGTGTTTTTCAGAAAACACTTGCAAATGTCCAAGGAAATGTGTGCAATACTTTCACCTAACGTTGATGCTTGTGAAAAGCAGTCAAGTAATAGTTTTGGCTTTGAAACTGATTTGGCTAGTATTAGCGACGGAAACGCTAATTTTGTCATTTACGGATCTCCGAAATAATCAAAGCCTTAGGTCAACCGAGTTACCCCGTAGCGGTACGGAAGGGAAGGAGAATGATTCTCCATTAGTCGAAAGGACGAACCTTTCTTTTTGCGACAGTGATAAAAGGGTAGGAAAAGAAATGGACCTTGCGGTTGGTCTTCAGAGAAGTGACTCCGGAACCGGAAACCTTAATAGTTTGGAAGTCATTTTGCCATAAAAGGCAAGAGAAAATTTCTCATTCGCACGGTCAGGGGAGTGAAAAGCTAAAATTATGGGAAAGCCCAAAAGAAAGGAGCGGACGTGGTTCAGATAATGACCACGAGCTATTATGCGGAGTCCGGGAAACTTGAAGGTTCCTTATCTGTAACGGTCATTCCGTGCAATTTTCCCGTGGAAATTGGAAGCAGTAACGAGAAAAGAGTTCCTCATTCATTTGTAAACCAATGTGAAAGGGAGAGTGTGATTAAAGTTGAACATTTAGGGGTTGAGAGAATAATGTCAACAAAAGGAAGTTTAGCGGGATCGAAGAAGTGGAAAAATTAACACTTTTTACGACCGGAGATTTCCGCTTGAGACGGTCAAGATATACACTCAAGAGCCAAAACATTATGACCACCTGTCAATAACGAGTTGGCCCACCTTTGGCGCGCAACACAGCTTCAGCCCGCCTTGACATGGATGCCACAAGTCCTTGGTAGATGGCCGGAGACAGATTGTACCAGATGTTTAAGCAACGGTCACGCAAATCCGAGATATTGCGAATTGGTGGTCTTTGAACTCTGAGCTGCCATCCCATGACATCCCAAATGTGTTCTATCGGATTGAGATCCGGTGAGTTAGGCGGCCAGGACATTAACTGGAATTCAGCATCATGTTCCTGGAACCACTCCAACACAATTTTAGCCTTGTGACACGGGGCGTTGTCCTGTTGCAACATTCCATTTCCAGCTGGAAAAACAGAGGCCATGTAAGGGTGCAACTGGTCCGCAATGATATTCAGATACCCTGTAGCATTCATGGTCTGCTCTACCACAACCATGGGTCCCAGAGACGCCCAAGAGAACGTCCACCAAAGCATAATACCGCCACCACCGGCCTGTGTATGACCTACTGTACATTGAGGGAGCAACAGTTCGCCTGGAAGACGGCGTATCCTGACACGGCCATCGGCGTGATGAATAACAAACCGTGATTCATCTGACCAGGCAACTCTCTCCCACTAATCCATGGACCAGTCGCGATGTTCCCGGGCCCAGCGCAGGCGCAGTTGGCGATGACGCTTGGTCAGCAAAGGCACACGAGTGGGACGTTTGCTGCGTAGCCCCATATCCAACAGTGTCCGCTGAACAGTGTGCTGCGATACTATTCTACTTGGCCCTGCATTGTATTGGGCTGTCAGCTGAGCCACTGTCTGGTTCCGGTTTTGCTTCACCTTGCGAGACAGTCTCCGACGACCTTTTTCTTTGATAGCGTGTGGACGTCCAACACCATGTCGTCTACTGCTGGTTTCACCGTCATTCATCCACTTTGCATAAGTACTAACAACTGTAGGTCGCGAACAACCCACGAGTCGTGCAGTTTCGGAAATACTTGTTCCGAGCCTTCGAGCCATTACAATCTGCCCTCTATCAAAGTCGCTTAGATCCGCAGCCTTTCCCATCACACACAGAAGTAAGTGAAAGAATCATTCTTCAGACTCTCCAGCAGCAGTTAAATACCACTTCCACCTGATCATGTGACTTCCACATCATCCAGGCGAATTCATTGCAAAATGTAGTCGTGGTCATAATGTTTTGGCTCTTGAGTGTAGATTATTACAGATGCTTAAAGGGAAAGGTATCCAGTCTCGAGAATTAACGCATAGGTACATCGTAGAAAAAGGATTTTTGATTTGAAGTCGAAAAAGGCGAAAGGGCAAACAGATGAAATGAGTTGTACCGCCAGAAAGATTAAGGACCGGAATAATAACCCGAATAAAGGGCCCCTGTAGTATTAATAATTTGAATTTTGGGATTAATAGGGAGAATAGCTACGGAAAGGATAAAGTGTGAAATTATCGTGTTGGATTGTTGAAGCAGCATTACATGAATCACGAGGCAGTCAAAATTTTGAACCGTACGGAAGAGAGATCAGGTGCCAGATGAATTTTCTACATAAGATAAATTTTTCGAACATAATTGAGTTTCTTAGTGCTTGTGAATTTACCAGTATAATAGAAAAAAATCTGTCGCTTAGGCAGTGGCAGAATTCACTAACGCCTATAAAAGGGAAATATTGTTGGCAGCCTGGTATGGTTAAAATAAAAGAAATTTTGGGTTTTCAGGCATCTAAAGAAAAAATTTCATGGGTGGAATTTTAGGACTGGTAGGCTATTATAGCTGATACAGACCCATGTACTCGTCATTAGCCGCACCGCTAACCCACGCGTTAAAAGGAAAGGCTAAAAGATGGGAGATTACCTGGACGGAAGAATGCGAAAGTGCGTTCACTGAACTTGTAAATGGACGAATTCACCTATGTTGTATGCACATAACTTTAAAAAAGAATTCATAGTGCAGACGGATTCGTCCGATGTAGGAATGGGTATAGTTTTTACGCAAGAAGACGAGGACGGATCAGACCATTCTATTCTTTACTCAAGAAAAAAGTTTAGCGATGTTGAAAAACGATATTGCAGTACGGAGAAAAAATGTGCCGCGATTGTTTTTGCCTTGAAAAGGTTGCATTATGATCTAGATGGGAAAAAATTCACGATAATGACGGACCACAACCCATTAACATGGTTAAAGACAAACGTGGGAAACAATCCTAGATGGATGCGTTGGTCTCTCGTGATGCAACCTAATAACTTTGAGATTGTACATCAGCCAGGTAAATTGAATAAAAACGCGGACAGTCTGAGCCGGTCGGCAGTCTATTAGGTTTTTTCAGTATCAAGCAATTGATTCTGCGTTATGAATGTAAAATTAACCTAGGAACCAGTTGTTGTAAATATTACGTTAATTTTCAATATTCAAAAAGTAAATTTGTATTTGCATGTGGGGGAAATGTAACCAATTATTTGTAGATTAAGTAAAGTGTTTTTTTAGAATCCCATAATAATGTGTTTAACATTGTAAATGTGAGTTAAGGGGCTTGTGCTATTGTAGTTTAGTGGGTCACTTGCCTTGTGATTAATGCTGGGTACTTCTGTCGTAAGTGTCATCATGAACTGTTTGCTTTGTTTGTGTGTGCAGGTTTAGGGAGAAGGTGGGGGACTGTAGCATCATGGCTCTTTCCTGAGAAGAGATCGGCCCGAACCAAAGTTCTCTTCTTGTTGGGAGGCCTGCTCCGAGAAGCTGAACGGGGCAACATTTAATTACCAAGGGAAAAGTAAGCCTCTGGGGCTACTGCGATGTAAATTGAATTCCCTATGTCTAGCGGAACCCAACTGAAGCCTCGACTTCAGTATGGCGAAAAAAAAACCTGCCTCGCTCTACCGGTCACAATGCGCTAGACTGGCCGGCCCTCACACCACCGAAGATGAAGTCTCCCCCCGTGGGGAGCTGAAATGATGACCGTTCGTCTATAACGTGGGAAACCGCGGCAAAACCAAGAGATATATATAGGAGTGACTGACAACAGGATGTAGAGAAGATGGAGTGAACGAGTTCAGCGGTGGGGTTCGTCTCTCGGTTAAAGAATGAAAAAGTCTGTGAATTTTTGAGAGAAATCTGTCAGGTGCAGACGAGAATAGTCTCTCTGCCATTGTACATATTGTACATAGATACAAGCTGTGGTTTTTTGAGTAATTCTGTCTCTAGTGTGCTTATTTTCAATTTTGAGGACACTACAGTACAAGCAAAATTTGGTAAAAATAATTACAACTTATATACACACTCCTGTATGAAAACCCCCGAAGAACTTAATGAGTGTGGTGAGTGTTTTTGGAAGGCTTGAGTTTTTCTACAGTGTCAATAACTTTTCATCGAGAATTCACACCGAAGGACGCTCTTTATTGGAACATGAGTTTACTGATATACTGCAACGTCCAGTAATATTTCGTGTGAAATTATTCTTTTATTATTCTAAGAAAAATAAATATTTATACCATTCTCCATAAACACAAAATAAAAAATCTAAGTACTCCAGAAAAGCTTCATCTAGCAAAAGTATGAAAACAAATTAAGTGAAGTGGTTTAAAAATAGCTGTCAGTCTATAAAAATTTTCCACCCTTTTATCCCTCCTATTGATAATTCGAAAAGACGTCGACTCTTGCAAGTGAAATCCAAATCATGGTAATGAAAGGGACATGCAAGATTTTTGGGACATTTTTATTGTGCCTGTCAGGAATTTATGAATTAGCACGGGAGAAATGTCATAGTGATAGAAAATACATACATTATATTTTTCTGTCCTTTTTCTATCGCTTCACAAATTGCATGTAAGTGATTTTGATCAAAACTGTTTACTCAGTCTATGTGGATCAAAAATCTTTTGAAAACTCTGGATGAAGACCTCATTCCTTTTGAACGCAGTTCTTCCATTGAAAATAATGGAATGACATACAAAAACATACTAAATGTAGAAGGTAACGTTTCACTCTTTGTATTACCTGCTGTAGGATATTTAAAGGGTTGCAAGCCACCTTTTGCTACACAAGGTCTAATTAGACCGGAGCCTAGAGTTTGACAAAGAACCCGGCCAGCAGATGAACTCGAACCTACAAACTATGGGATAGAATGCCAGTGCCCTAGCCATTCGGTATCGCTCGGCTCATGTTCGCAGAGAATATTTTATTACGGAAATACTGAATTTTAAATTGAAATAGCATTGTTGCTATTTATACCTGTTAAATGTATGTGTGCTCAAGTATATTTTTCAACTAATTAAGTACATAACTGATTACCTAGTTATTTTAATTGACATTAATCTATAAAACCCGTGAAAAACTGTAAAGAAAACTTTTAAGCATTGGTTCTAGATTCTAATTTTAATCTATTAGAGGCTTCTATTTTCCTCAACAGGTGCATAAACACGTATCTAATATATTTAATTAGCATAATGCTTTCTCTTTCAATGAATAAAATCGAAAACTAAATAAGAGTAAACTTCTCCAGAGTATTCTTGTACACAGGTTAAGAGCTGTGTTAAAATTGTTAGAATATAAATTCCCTAAACACAAGACTTTTTGAAGAAAAGCCGATAATATTCTTGCTCTGAAACTCATTCTATTAGTAAATTTCCTTTTCGAACTTCTGTTTCTTGTTAAGTGAGGCTAGTAACGCAAATTTTACATGTTTCCTGCCTTATTTTAAACTTTGATTTTAAGACTGGGGTTTCTCAATCTATTTTTCTAGACACAATTTTGCTCCATTTTTGTTTGTGTTTACAGCCGAAACAAATGTTACAAACAAACTTATTTCTGTTAATTCTCGTTCAGTAATACATTCCAGTAGATTTTATCTGTATTGGTTTTATGTTAAAAATCTGATATTTATCAAAGACAGATAAGAAACGGGGTAAAATAAATTTAACTAAAAATTATCACAGATAATTCAGAGAAAGTTATTTTTTTTTGCTTTAAAATAAATTTTTTGTATTAAATTTGAAAAACTGCATCAAAAGAAGGTACATTTTTTGGATTCAAAACTACGTTACAAAAGATTTTCAGATTAACTAATTTTCATTATAGTCCTAATAAGTTATCAAACAGTGCTTCTTGTTTCGAATGCAATGAATTTCTTATTTTTCACAAGCTGCTATGAGCAGAAATTTCTTGGCATAGAAATCGATCACTGAATTTCTGAAAATGAGGATGTCTTTGTTCTTTTTGAAAGAAAACCTTTCAAAAAGAACAAAGACAAGGCAATTAAAAAAGCCTTTAAATTAAATGATGACGAACGATTTTTTAACTGTTATTTTTACTTTAATATATATACTTTAAAATTCATTCAGTTTTATGTTTATTTTTTGAAGTTTAATGCCTTTTCATAAAATCTCAAGAGATTGCAATATAATGGCGTAATATAACGTAATATTCTATTTGTTCCAAAATTAAAAATATGTTATGATTTACTGTTAGAAGAAATATTTATTTTTTGGAACATCAGTTATACAGCATACAATATTCCGTTGTGAATGTATGTTTTTAAATAGCCATCTGGCCACGCGTTTTCAAATTTACTATCGGAAACATTTGTGATAAAATGTCCATTGAGGGGTCCATACAATTGAAAATTTGAGTTCTTTTAGGATACATTTATTCATGGTCGGCTAAATATAAGAAAAATTTGATAGTTTCATTTAGTTGGTTGGTTGTCGTGTCCACGGGCAGTCAAGCTAGATAGCACAGTGGGCGGTCCGCACAGCCTCAGCTATCTGGAGGCAATTGTCCGCATCAAGGTCCTCTTGGGGACATTCACTAATCTGTTGCATTGCAGGGCAAGAGGAAACATGATCAGGCCCCAGTTCGGTGTCGGGGCAGTTTCTGCAATTAGTTTAAGTCCGGGTTCCATCCTGTTGAATTCTCATTCCTCTGAAGTGCCGAGTTCTCAGTCGTGTTAGACCATCCGCACACTGGTCGTCTCGTACTCGGCTCGAACTCGAAGTGAGATGTGCGTCTTGTATGAAATATGCAAAGTCTACCCGCACGCGGGTCGAATCGCACTCGAAGTAATTTCGTATCGAATTCGAAGCGGGATGACGAATCCATATTTTTCTCAGTAGGTTGAATGTGTTCAACGTGCAAAGTACACAACTTCTTGTTTTTATTTGTTTAAAATGAGCAGCTCCAGTGATGAGGAGGACATACTTATGTTATATTGGTACCGTAAGATAAAAAGGAGGAGGTTTCGGAGGAGAGTACAAGTACATCTGTACTTGGAACGGAATTTTCACCATCGGCTGTTTGTTGCATCACATTAATTACAAGAAAGTGATACAAAATTTTTAGCCTTCTATAGAATGTCAAAAAGTTTTCAGTTCGGTATATTTTAATGTTATAAAAATATAAAATTTTTTTAAAATTATAAAATTATTTAAATTTCGTTTTCAATCGGAGTTATAAATACATATGATTTTTAAGATACAAAAGTTTGGGCCAAGCTCGTGTGTTTGTGTAGGTGAGACGGCGGGACTCAGGTAGCAATCACCCCGACGAAGTCCAGGCTTTTCAACTTTTTCATCAAAACTATAAACATAATTTTTATGTTTACTGATTTGAAAAATTAAATACTATATTGAATTTCTCTCTGTGTTTTGTATTCGATTATTATTATTTTTTATGTATTTAATCAGAATAGATTTCGTGAAATTGTAAAAAGATTTTTTAATGAATGATTGTAATAAGTTTTTGTAATTAATAAAGAAATACTATAATGTAATAAATTTTTTTAACTAAACTATGTAACATTAATAAAGTTTGTAATTAAATACATTACCTGTCAAGTTGACTTCTCGTGCAACTTCATTTCACGCTTTTTCTGTACAATCTTTTCTAGAATATTCACGGAGCGTATGTTCATAAAGATCCGGGTGTTTTTCCTCTTCTTCTACAAATTTAATGTTGAACACTGCCATTGATAATCAAAAATTCCACGCGTCAAGCTCGATTTTTCCCGTTCCAAACAGTTCGAGTGAAAGGAGACGAGTACGAATCGAGACCGCTTCGACTTCGAGCCTATTGCCAATCGCCCCATTAGTGGAGTCCCATTCAATTACGTAGGAAGTTAGTGGTGGGAAAAATTCTTCGAGTTCGAGCCGAGTATGAGACTACTCGTGTGCGGATGGCCTTAAGGTTTTTGCAATTTTTCTGTTGGCGTTTAGTTCGCAGATCTGATATTTTAATTCGATGACCCTATTTCCGAGTTTAGACTTTACAACTGAGTTAATGTCACAAAGTGTGACAGAATGAGGCGATTCCTCATTTAGTTGTCTAGCTTCTTTAGCCAAGGCGTCAGCAGCCTCGTTACCATCAATGCCAACGTGTGTCAGTATCCATTGGATGATGCAGTGTTTATTATGTTGATTGATTTGGTCCACAGCATTATGTATTATGTGTTTGTCTTGAGAGACTCTGCAGAATTGCCTGAAGGGCGGTCCTGGAGTCACTGAATATTATTATTCCACCGGCCTGCTCCGTATTTTGGAGATTGATATATATATTTAAGGCCTCTTGGATAGCAAAGAGATCACAGGTGTAATTTGAAGCAATTTTTCCTGCACCAAATTTATATTGTTTTGTGCTGCAGTCTGGGAATACAAAGTTTATACCACCTCCACCATTTATTAGAGTCTCATGCGAAGATCCATCAGTGAAAGCGCACACGAAGCCACTCTTTGAATATGACTCTATCGTCCTGATTCCTTTAGCTTTAATGTTAACAGCTAGCTATTTTTTGGAGCAAGGTTCAAGAGGATCAGTTAGAATCGTGGTGTTTTGAGAGAGCTGAGATGGTAAGAATGGCTCTTGAATAATGGTTTATGTACTATGCTCAAGGCCAATTTGCTGCCTAATCTCTTGATCATATTGTAAGGTAGAAGATCTTTTAAGCTATGTACTTACGTTGCACATCTGAAAAGTTTTCTTGCTAATATGGTCTTCGCTACGGCTTCTGGTCTTGTTGGTGAATTTGATTACGTTGTATTTTCTTCTGTTTTCTGAAGGTTCCAGACCACATTCTTGCTGCGACTTCAGATTATTTGTGGAGGAGACCGCACCTATGATTATTTTTGCTGCTCTAGCTTGTATGTTATTGATCTTTTCTGATGCCTATTTCGAGTCATGGGACAAGATTGCAGATACATATTCCATGGTGGATCGGATTAGAGTGGTATAAGTAGCTTTTAAGGTTTTAGGATTTGCTCCCCAATCAGTGCCGCAAAGACGTTTTAGGATTTGTAGTCTTGAAAGCGACTTGTTTGCACATTTCTTAATATGTTCCGTAAAGCGTAGTTCTGCATCTAGGGTGAGTTCTAAATAAACTGGATTTTCTGTCTTAGGATTTTCTGTTAGAGGTTGGTTATTCAGGCACAAATTTGGAAAGAAGAGATGTCTATGTTTTCTGTCCGTAGAAAAACGCTGAAGAACTTTTTTGGGGTGGATAAATTTTCAGTTTTAATGACTCCGACCATATCGAGATTCCATTAAAAGGTTCCATTAATAGTTTCAGGATTACCTTGGACTCCCATTTCAGTTGCAATCTGTGTAAGTTTATTCCTCCAAACAGTATCGAACGCTGAAGTCAAATCTAGGAAGACCACTGTGGTTTACTTGTGTGGTTTTAATTGGAAACCTATCTGTAATTGATTGACAGAGATAAAAGAGTTGGTCTTCTGTAGCATGTTGCTTTCCGTAGGCAGTTTGATAAACATTTATTTTCTTTCCCTTTAGTAGTTCGGTCATAATTCTGCTGTGCACAATTTTCTCCATTACTTCGCATAGTATGCTTTTGAGAGCTATTGGTCTGTAGTTTTTGCATTCATCAGCACATTTGCCAGGTTTAATAATAGGTACTACAATTGAGGTTTTGCATAATTTAGGTTATTTTCCTGTAAACCAAGAGGTATTTAAGATATCCAAAAGATGATATTTGGCAATCCTGCCAAAATGTTTGACCATTTCCCCCAATATGAGGTCATTTCCAGGTGATTTCCTTGCGGGGATACGATTAATAGCGGTTTCCAGTTCTTGTAAGGTGATGGGTTTGGAGAAAGTGTCCTAATTTTTGTATGTCCTAGCTCTCAGGAGGATCTTTCTGATAGATTTGTTTCTCTTTTTATATTCTTTGTGGAAGTTCAGCCTGCTCGTTACGGAATAATGATTTGATAACATATTTGCAGATTTCTGGTCTGTGTCAGCTATCGCATTCGTTGGCTGAAGAACATTTGATGTTTGATCTGTAACTTCACCCAGACCGCTATTCAAAGCTTTAACCCCTTTCCAGATTTTTGCATCTTTCTTGGGGTTCAGAGTGCTACAGAACTCTACCCACTTTCCTCGTTTGCATTCAGTGAAGAGTTTCATTTATATACCATAAATGTAGTTGACTGTAATAAACAGTTACACTCCTGCTGTAATGTACCAATAATGTCAATGCTATTTTATATTTTTCATCATGCAAAATACTTACAATTTGGAATTAAAATTTAACTTTTCCGAGCTATTAGATGTCCTACTATATTTTGGTTAGCGTATTATAGATAGTAATCAGTTAGTGTGATAATAGTCAACATATTAACATCTCATTGAGCCCAGTCTCACTTGTTTCAAGGCCACAAATGAAACTTTATTCTATATGGTTGTCACATATATAACAGATTTGAGTTCGTCTAGAAAAATGCATTAAAATTATACTTATTCCTTAATATATATTCTGTTAAACAGCAGTCTTGAAAGTTCATAGTGGCAAACCTTTACGACCAATGAAAGAGGTTAAAAAGTGTGAGCATATATATTTTACAGTAAATTAACAATAAATCTGAATAATAGGAAAGCACTAAATTAGAGAAATGGGTTAGGGAATAGAAAATCCTTAATCTTTCATATATATAACATTAAATTAAGCTTAATATACTCTTAAATAGTAGTTAGTGATAAAGGTTTTTCTATTCCCTGAATAGATGTGAATGCGTAGTTATAATGTTATTATTTTTAAGTTCCATTTCGTTTCAGCTAAAAACTAACTACCCAGCAAAAAGTATTTGAACTACTAGTATATCATATCCAGCCATTTGATTTTACCAAAAGTTGCTTTCCAAACTATCGAGTTTTTCTCCATCCATGCTATGAGATGATTATTTTACCGACTAACTTTATTGAGTTATTTTCCATTTAAGTAGTTTTTCAAATTAAAAGAAAAAAATCAAGATTGCGAAATAAATTGTTATTTTGGTATGTCAGTTGAAAGCATTTGCGGCAAATATAGGAAGCGGAAAGATTATAAACTCTTTTTACTTTAATCAAGCGGATCGCGTCTCCTAATCGATTCACAGAGAGTTAATTAGAGTAACTATTTTCAAAATCTGCTTTTTTTCCCATCCTAGTGTTATCAAGAAATGTTTTCCGGTAGAAAATATTTTTATGAAAAGTGTTTAAAAACCTTAAAAACATAGTGTTATCAAATTGATAAATTGTAATATTATACTCGTATATTGATTTTAAAAAATAATTAAGTAAATAAGGTAAATTAAAATTTTCGAATTTAGCTTTTTTTAGGAGTTCTACTTAAATGATATTTATAATAAACAAAGAGTATTATAAACCTTATAGAGCTTTAAAATTGTGTCACATAACCAAATTTTCAAGCATTTAGTAAGAAAATTGAATTAAAATAATTTTCCCGCTGTTTCGCTTACGGCAGGTTACACAAGAACGCTACCATCAACGAAAGCAAAACAAAATTATAAAAATATCTCCGCTAACTTTAGAAGTTAATTGAAGTTGTGGAAGTTAATAAAATCTTGAGAGTTAATTGAAGTAAATAAGCGTGTTTCACTACTCGTAAAAGTAGAGAAAAACTGCAAATACTCTGCATATTGTAAGAGAATAGATTTTGTGCAGAGAAATGTGACCTGTTTTAGCTAGAGCATATGGAACTTCAATTAAAGTCTTATTTTAAGACTTTTTCCAAGTTCTTTAGGGAATCAATGTATCATTAACTTGTAAGAATTAAAATAATTCAAATGTTAATAGCGTAGTGAAAAATATTGCTTATTACTGTTTGTTAGCCATTATCCAGAAAATTGGGGGATTTTTTAAAAAAACATATTACATGATTACGTCAAAAATTAAATAAAATAAACAACAGAAATTTCAGAAATGACAAGCATTTCTTTGACATATGCTAAGTGAGTGAGAGGTCAAGAGAGAATGCACTAAGTGGATTCTCTCTTGACCTCTCCCGACGAAAATTCTCTCATGAAGTGTGTAAGAAATTCGAGTGTATCCGAAAGAGAGTGATAGAGAGAAAGCGTGCATATTTGAAACGTATTTTTTTCTTTTCTGATCTTCTCTTTAATGAATTAACGAGATAAAATATATTATTTTAGTATCAATCTTCTTAATATAATTTTGAATGGGAATTATGTAAATATATTGGATATTCAATTCCACCGCTTAAATTAAATTCCTTATCTTAAAAATTAGAGATTCATCTGAAAATGATATAAAATAAACGTTCTTTACTTGTCTTGACCCTGATTTTGTTGCTTTTATTCTTGTGGTATTTTTGGTTTGAATTTTTTTCTACTTATATACCGCTTTGATTTAACCACTCCGTTAATTATAGAATGTTGAATATTAATTTTTTTTTGCCTTTAATTTATTTTACAACTGAAAATGCTCAGAACTGTTTGTCTAACACTAGAAAAAGAACTATTTTGAGTTTTTAAAAATTGTCAAACACAGGATTCTATAACTTTTTTAACATACATCTTAATTATATGACGAAGGATTATCGTTTCGAAACTCGAAGTGCAGGACAAAGTAATTTCTATAAGGAAAAATTTGTAGATTTTATAAGCATGTCTTATAATTCATACATCGCAGCATGAAAAACTGAATGGCATTTCAAAGTTATCGTTTTTTAAGCATACGAAGTGAAAAGTTTTCTAGTTCACAAGTTTCGACATTCCCCGTTTGCAAAATCCTTTGTTGATTGAATTGTGGTTTTTATCCTGGAGGACTATTTAGTATAAGATTACATACTTCCGGACAAAAACAAAACATTTAACTCTTAATATCACATATTGATTTAAATGTCAGAGTATACTGATGTGGAATTAATCTTAGCGGATCTGAAAATACTAGCCTTTAATTTAGTATGCAGTTGGCACAACTATATAAAGAGGTTTAGTATTTTTAAGAGGTACACATCTTTTCATCCGATATACTAATAATATCGTAATTGAAATTAACCTTTACCTAGAGAATGTAAAATGCATTTATTAAAAGTAAAATCGAAGCAAATAAAAATGCTCTTTTTCCCCGGAATAAATATGGGAGTGGGAGATAAAATTTCATAGGGTTAGTTATTATTAAATTTTTGAAATGGCATTAAGTACTGTTATATAAAACAAATGGAAGCACATACGTCTATATAAGAAATGCACCCACTCTTTAACCACCACCACCATTTTTTTGACTTTCTACCGAAAGTTTATGTAAAATATCGTTATGTTTTTAACTATTTAAAACTTGTAAGCTTAACTATTTTTATGTATCGTTAATATTAACTGTTTATAATGGAGTCATTTGTGAGATTTATTTAATGACTTCATTAGATAATTTTGTTTTCCACACCATTGTCAAACAGGTGAGAGAAATTATGGGAGGTAGTTGACGGATTCATTCATTAAAGATAGGATATTAATATAAACATGTCGATAAATTGACTTTACTGAATACTTTGTTTCGTCCAATTCATAATTACATTTTTTATGGGTTACAGTTTCAAGTTGCAACAGCTGCACTCATAAAATACATAAAAATATGATAGCAACAAACAATAAAAGCCCACACCTCACACAGCACTGTGTATTCATTGACTGGCAGTACTGTATGCAGTATTGATTTTGAAAGGTGTAGTATACTTTGGTCATAGTGGCAGACCATGGCTAAGACGCTGGCTTTTCGTGCCAGAGTCGAGTTTCGCTGTTGGCACTTGTTGTTAGATGCCGTTCTGAATCGGATTTAAACCGTAGGCAGTCGTATCTTTGACCCTCGTGTAGCAAAAGATGTTCAGAGTGCCAACGAATATCACAGTAAAGTGTTAAAATAACCATCCTCAAGTTCCTTCCATTGCATCAGTTGATGCCACAATTTTTCTAGCCTTATTTTTTTAGCAAATGCCTATTTTCAATTCCGTTTCCCCCCTTTTTACACATGAGGGGATACATTTAAATATAAAGCGATTTCAAAGGTTTAAATTGAGTTAAGTTTTTTACGATGCATTTAATTATTGGTACCCATCATTAGAAAATGAATAATTCTTTTTGAAAACACTAAAATTAAAGAAAAACTTTTAAAAACGCGTGCATTAAATTTAATAATCTGTTTTCAAATACAGAAAACATAATTCATAGCTAATCTGTGATTAGAAAAATACTAAGAGTAAAGATTCCCATAGCTTAACACTGGGATTGAAAATCTCCGAGGTGAACTGTCTTAAACAGATAATTCTATTAGCACACCAGTGATGATATGAGACGGGAAAATACATATATATTTGTATGAAATAGAGAATTTTGTATTGAAGCTCATCATAATTTTACTGTACAAGTATTGATGAAGAACATAAAATCTTATTCACAATAATATGGGTAGTTTAGGTGTAAGATAGTCTAAATACGATTGGAAACACCAGCAATTTATTCGGAAATTATACAACCAAAAAGTGGAAAGTTATTTGTATAAAAGAAATGTAAAGAGAAAATAGTATATGCTAGCTTTATCGCATTTTATGAGGTATTTTTGATAATGAGTCAAAAAACGCATCATTACTATCACTAAAACAAAATGTTAAAACTACTTTGAGAAGTCTATGCTTTATAGAACCCCTGATATTTCTAGTATTTCTTATTTCCCGAGTACACTGTTTTCATGCTATTTATTTAAATACATCATATGCGTTAAATGCAAATTTTGTGAGAAATCAGCTGGATAACTTTGTTAAAAGGCTATTTTTGTCCAAAATTTGCAGATTCCACATTCAAAGTATTTTCTTAATCTTTTACATATGGTACGCATACCACACTTATTAGTGATAAAAATTATAGTCTGCGTGATAAATGAAATCTGTTTAGGTTCTATATCAAAGTTTCTTAAATTCCTTTTTCTAAAATATTATTGGAAAACATATTCTTAAAAGTCTAGACTTTTATTTTTATGCATTTAACGAATGGACTCTGAAGAAGAACTTTTGAAATTAATAAAAAACCAAATTTTGTTTAAAATATGTTTGTAAAGAAGAAATATTTAAATGCTTTTCAAATGAAATTATTGAAAATTAAAACAAAATGCGCAGTTAGTGTGTTTGGGGCACTCACTTAAATCTCGAAAAACTGTAATCTAATATTTTCCTAACACTATAGGAAAACATTAGATTATAGTTTCAACATTACATACGCAGAATTTGCTTTTGATTCTACTTTGTACAGGCGTTTGTGCAATATATACTGCTATTGAGAAAGTTGTTATGAAATAAAATTCGAGTTATCTATAGAGGGCAAAAGCGAGGGAAAATCTACATTTTCTATCTGCGGCATTTTTTTTATGAACATAGCGAGAAATTAATTAAAATACTCTACAAAATTGGGTATTTTGTTAAAAAAAATCTAAAGAACTTATCCGAAAGTGTGTGCTCAACAGAAGTCTCGGGCGCAGATAAATGAAATGTACGCGAAGAATGCCGATATGCACGGAACTGTATTAAAGCAACTACTGAAGGGAAGAACTCCATTCAAGCAACCTTTCTAGAAATAGATAGAAAAGAAAAATATGCAATTTTGGTAATTTGTTTTCGATTTCCTTTTATTAGTAATGTCATATGAGCGATAATCAGCCTGTACAAATGAATAGTTCTAGGAATGACAAAAATACAGTCGAAATATTTACTCATATGTTCGTGGATTAGGAATTTCAATACCTTTTTTATATGCCTGAGGAGACTTTAAACAAAATAATGAGGCATAGTAAATTACAAAATCGTTGTATAGTTTGAGCAATATTCTGAGAAATATCTTGACAAATACCAAAGAAGCTTATAAAAACATCGTTGTAATCTAGTATCTTCATATAATTATTAATTTAAATATTTATAGGTGTATTTTCGTTTTTTATTCACCGAAATGAAATGTCAGAAGGTTAAAAAAATCGTTAGCTCACCAAAGTATAAAAGCCACATGTGTAACTTCCACTTTTAACCCTCTTCCAACAGCAACAAGTATTCACATCGGCTGGCATCTCTCAGCTTAGCAGTGCTCTCTCGTCGCCAAACGACCGACTAACAATGTTTTGCCTCTCACACTCCTTTCATCTCGAGCTTCTTCAATTCCATTGGACGATTCGGCTTCCCTCGATTCTCATGCGCGTTCCGATTTTCTACCCTTTTCGACGCTCGGGGAGAGAAAGGCTCCTCTAGTCTGATACGTACAACTACAAGGAAATTAAGAAAATTTATTTACTTTCAAAAAAGCTCAAATTTGTAATTTTGATTTTCCAACGGTTTTGAGTCACTTTAAAATGAAGAAAAAAATCTTCAGCAATAGGTATTTTAGGTTTTCCCAAAATGTTAAAATAGACCGTTTTAGTTGACTGTAAATGGAACTCCGAAAATAATTGAGTTATACAAAATTTATTCATTAGTACGATATTGAACAATGAACAATTCATTGAACGATAAAATATTTACTGTGGGGTAGAAAGATCAGAATTACTAATAAACTTGTATTAAGTCCTTCAAAATGAATGCACAAATATTAAATTTTACTCGTCATTTTTGTGTTTTTCTGATTAATACTATTTATTTTATGAGGATTAATGGTCACTCAAATTTAAGTTATAAAAATGTGCTAATCAAAAAATATTTTACAAACTATTTGTAGACCTTTTTTCCAACTGATGATTAGATTTTCTAATTATGTAATGTCTGAGTTGTAAATGATCGTGTTGCAAAGACGTCAGGGATCTTCAAAAACATTGCCTTAGATTGTGGTCTACATTGTTAAAGCTAAGCATAGTATCACCTTGTGTATTGCAGATATTAAAGGAAAACTAAACCTTGAACGTAATGTATCTATCTTATATTTCATTATCAAAACATTTCTACGGGATAGTGTTTCTCTTACTATAAGCTCATGGTATAGGTTTTTTAAGTTCTGTCATAAGTTTTCAAAATGATTGTCTAGTTCACTTGAATTATGGATACAATGAATACTGATAGCACGCAGAATATCGCAGTGCCGATTTGATTCACTGAATTTTACGGCACCTTTTAGTTTTGAAATTCCCCTGTTATGAATAATTTCAGATTTTAGTATTTCCCTGTGAGAAACCCCGTATCTTTCTATGACCATAACACTTTATTATATAAGACAAGAATGCTGATAACGACTTTTAGTTATCAAAACTTAACGGGATTTGCAAACCTACTGAAAAAATATTCATGCGGGCGTGAAGTATTTTAAATGC
Organism: Dolomedes plantarius; assembly: GCA_907164885.2. Lineage (NCBI taxonomy): Eukaryota > Metazoa > Arthropoda > Arachnida > Araneae > Dolomedidae > Dolomedes > Dolomedes plantarius. Next base: position 5,916,815 of record OU015494.1, on the reverse strand, counting down.
ACGGGAGCAAGAAGAGAAGCTTTTGTGAATAATATCCTTCCAAGAAGTTAGAGCGAAAACTCTTTGCAGTATTAAGCAGAGTCAGTGGTGAAATGCAAGATAAATCTTGTCGATAAAGATCTAAGTTCATTTGTTTTTCTTGACTTCTAGTCTAGAGCTTGTTGAACCAGTAGAGAGAAAAATCTCTCCGAAACAATTTTTGAGGGGAAAGAAGGATTGCCATGTTTCTTCGCGGATAATCAAAATACCATGGTCTCTGACTGGATTGCAAAACTTAAATCACTTGTTACTCCAGAGAAATAATTTACTACAATTATTTACTCCAAAGATTTGGTAATGACAGCGTTGTAGGAAGTATTTTTGGTTAGATAAATTCACTTCAAAAGTAATTTCTGAAAATAATTTATAAAGGTTGAAAACGTGATAAAACTGATAACCCTAAGTCTCCATTGAATATTCCTGTACAGAAAATAATGGAAACATATCAACAACTCCCAATAAATCACGAGCGGAGAATTTCATATACTCGTATCTGAACAATGCTGATATTGATTTTCAATTTCTTCAGAAGTTCACACTATTTTAGTTTTTTTAAAGGATCATTTTCTTAGGTTTGATGAATATTTTGGATTCATAAGTGTCTGAATTAAGTAGAAAGGGAAGAATGTTTGATTATTGAAAATAATCAAATCAATGGTGTCTCACAGGTCTATTCTCCCTGAAACGTTGAATAATCCCCTTACACATTTTCAGTATCACACCTCTGCATACTAGGAATAAGCTATTAGTTACGAACTATAAACACTAATACATAGTTATACATCCTATTAAGATTTTTTGCAACATGTTAACAGCGTAGTATGAAAGGATTTCTGGTATGACAAAAGCTTAAGTGCGAGAACTCCCCGTTCTTATGATTAGATAAGAAATAGACAAACAGATATATTATCCAACTTAAGTTATTAACTGAATTTGGTTCCATCTAATTCACACATCCTGCAATTAATGCTGCTTTCACTAGCTCAGTTGAATTAGTTTTTGGAAAACAGCTTGACAATCACCGATGACCATCATCCTGTTTTTAATGCATTGCTATAGTCTCCCTCAATTACGACTCTCTTCATGTGTACCTACTTTCTATGCTTAATATGCAACCAAAATTGTACAAAATTTTGATAGTTTTTTATATAAAAGTTTTAACCCGTAGTTTCTCGTCTAAATCTAATTTTTGATTCATTAACTGTATAATTAGTTTAGTTTTCCGATTACTTTACTCTTGCACGATTAAAGAGAACTGATTTTTACTGAATTCTCGTTTTATATCGGCAGAAGAAGTTTGATATACACTCCTGGCCACCCAAATTGCAACACCAAGAAAGACAAGAGATATCACGACAAAATTTATTTTGTAGATAACATGTTGACTAAGTATCAAATGATTAAATTTATAGACATCTGTGAAGTGTGGTTCCTACCAAAATCAGTAGCCAGAGTAGCCGCCATTGTTGGAGATCACCGCTGCTACACGCCTCGGCATTGATTCAAAGAGACTTTGGATGAGTTCTTGGGGTACAGCAGACCAAGGAGCTTCCACACGTTGCCAAAGTTGATCTGCTGTGGCAGCTGGGGATGGAATCTGGGTCAATCGTAGAGCAACCATGAACCACATGTTTTATATCGGCGGGAGATCCGTAGAGCGAGGCGGCAAGGGAAGCAATTCAATCTGGCGATTGACGAAGAACCGTTGGACAATGCGTGCCACGTGTGGTCACGCATTATCCTGTTGAAATATGGCTGTGGGCAAGCCCTGAAGGTAAGGAAGGACAACTGGCTCCAACACCTCGGAGATGTAGCGCTGGCTGTTTAAAGTACCGGCAATGCGTACTAGAGGTGTGCGAGAGTGATATCCAATACCGCCCCATACCATAATACCCGGTGCAGGACCAGTGTGGCGGTGCATAACGCAGCTGTTCAGCATCCTCTCTTCACGGTGTCTCCAGACTCGAATGCGACCATCGTAGTGTTGCAGACAGAAGCGTGACTCGTCAGTAAAGACAATTTCATTCCATTCTGCCGTCCACATCCTTCTGTCATCGCACCATTGGCGGCGGAGACGTCTGTGGTTCTGCGTCAAGGGTAGACAAAGCAATGGACGTCTTGCGGACAGACCACTCTGCTGTAAACGTCGTCGAATGGTACGTGCAGACACTGGATGATGCGTTACAGACTGCATGTGGTGTGCTATGGTTCGTGATGTGACTGAGCGATCCGTCACTGCCATGCGCACAATTTGCCTGTCATGACATGAAGTGGTGCGCTGAGGTGGATGCGATCGAACACGCCGGTGCGTCGTACCCTCCTGCATCCAACGATCACATATCCGCATTACAGTTGTTTGGTTTCGTCCAACACGACTACCGATTTCCCTGAAAGATAATCCACAATCTCGGTAGGCCACTATCCTTCCTCTGTCGAACTCGGATACTTGATCAAAAGATGATCGCTGTTTTCGACGAGGCATAATTGATCGTTTTTAAAAAAAACAAGAAAAACACAATTGCCGAACTTGAAATCGTCGAAATCTCCAAGCCTTAAATAGCGCTTTGAAGTGGCGCCACAGGCGCGCGTGATGTGTGTCTGCGATGAAATTCTAATCATTTGCATATCTCACCTCCGCTAATGCATGTTGTAAATTTCATGTTATTTGCATGTTTCCTTCAGGGTGTTGCATTTACAGTGGCCAGCAGTGTATTTGGATTTCATAGAAAACACCGAAAGCTTTGGCTTCTCTGATCAATTCAGTCATGTAATAGTGCCCCCTTTAACTGGGTTAGGAAAGGTAGTACGCCATTCAAATTTTGAATTAGAGGAAAATTTTAATGTATATGGCACTCTGCTACTATTAGGTTGTTTATAAGAGTTTTATTTGACTGAAATGATGAGTCTATAGAATGACTCTATCACCTCAAAATTTGTCAGATTTGTATGGATAATATAACAGGTGCATATAAACGATTCAAATAAATCTTATCATACTATAAATTTAAATATGAAAAACCATTTAGTAAGACGATAGTTGAACATCTGAAGAAGAGAGTGTGTTACTCTGTTTAAGATTAATGACAATAGACCATTTTTGGTTTATTTCAAACTATTGCCACGACATTATATTAGCCAGACGATGGCCGAATGGCTAAGATGCTGGCTCTTGGCATGGACGTTTGTAGTCGTTCGGAATCGGCTTTAAGCAGTAGGTCCCGGTCTAATTAGCCCTCGTGTAGCAAAAATTGACCGTAGCACTCCAAACCAAACCAAGCCACTGAATTATTTAAAATTTTTTACGCATGAGCTCAACTGTAGTACAAACTCAACTTTTATTTTTGAAGTTTTATCTATTTGTTTGAGTATTATTAGGGAGTTACAGCTAATCTGGATGAAGTTTTAAAAAATTCAGAAGGGATAGAAAATATGAAGCAAGGTCTGCCAATGATAAACGCAAACAGTAAAAATATTTACGTAATTATTAATATGAATGTGTTATTCAAATTATTGACTTCTTATATAGATTAAGATTGGAAGTTTTGGCCTCTGAAATCTTATTAATCCCAGTTTTAGCAGTCGGTGAAAACTGGGAATTGTTCTTGTTACATTTCCTCACAACATCGGATTATAGCTGTTTGCATTATCTATTCATGTTTCACTCAGCTTTTTTCCCATCATCTATTCTAAATGGTTTATCATGCAATCCCAATTGTCGAACGTCACTATGACGGCAGTCTGCCCAAACCGAAAATTGAATTCATCTTAAAGCCAATTTCCTGCCAGCTGTAATGGCGATATCAAACTCCCGGACCCTGCTATTAAAGAGAGGCGACTCGCGGCACACGGGAAAATCCTACAGTTATAGATAGTGAGACCTTTTAGAATGTGATAAAGAACAAAATCAAGTGTGACCTTTTTAGGTAATAACCGATATGTAAAGATGACGTGACATCACGCTCGACTTTCAACCGCTGTCTTCTCTGTATAGGGCAACTCTACGAAGCCCTAGTTTCAGGAAGTAGAGAGCAACCCTATAATCAGCTGACTGTCCTGTGTAGGCAGGAATATTTCGTGCACGAGAGCGTTCACTTTCATAAAACTACCTGCTACATTAAGCGTACAAAATGAGAATAGGCAAACATTTTTAAAGATTTCGGTTTCAAATGTGCTTGATTTGGTTTTCACTCAGTTTGTCTTTTTATTTTGCATTTGTTCTTAAGAGTCAGTCAACTTAAGAGTTAGTATACGGTTATTCAGAGGCTGGAATATTGGTTTGGACTGCCTGCGAAAGTTTGTTGAATTTCTGCCTTGTCAAAGTGAAAAATGATGAATAAACGCGATGCGGGAAATTATTACAAACAAAAAAAACTAATTATTTATAATCGAATTGCTAGAGCATGTGGTTGTAAGTACATTATGCACTTTAAGGTGATAAATATAGGCACTGCCTGTTAATGAATTCCTTCTTGAACATTTGTAAATAAGTCTGCGAATCGATTGCTTAATGCTATAGACAAAGGAATAATCCCTTTTACTATATTTACGCTCACGAGCACCGCATTCATTACGATCAAGAATTGATTCGATTTGGTCATCTTCGGATTGACTTAATATATTGAATGATATTAATGTGGTCAATCCTACGTCATGTAAATTTCAATTCCCTGGCGGGGAATACACCATTAAGTTACTTCGAACAACTAATGGAAATAGTGTGAAATATATATTACAAAATCCCGAGTACTTCGATTCTATGAATCTAATGAAAAAGTACTTGATATATTTTGGTCTACTGAATTGAAAGAACCGGTAGGAAGTTACTTCTCACGCTGTGGAATTTCAATTAATGTGTCTTTCGTAGTAAAACTGAATTTTCAAGTTCCGGATGCCATGTCTCAAATAGAAGTAATCAACAGCGAGCACTTGCGAGAAACATTAAATTTTGTAACTAATATATACCACTTTATAAAGTGTCTTATAAGTTTCTGTTCCTTCGAAACTTTTTCATTCAATTGATCAAAGCATATTTGTAGCATGAAATTTATGAATTTACTTTCCATCAGAATCATACAAATTCGTTGAATTAAATATCTCATTTAATGAGGTAGAGCGCAAAATTTTGCGCGTTCATTATAGAATATTTCTTTGAAGAAAGAAGCCGGTCAGAAAAAATCAAACGGGAGGCTCTCAAAAGATTGGGTCACTTTAATTACACAATTTTGACACAATGTCAAATTTTTGAGAGGAGTTTTCCTAATTATAGAAGTGAGAGCATCTCCACCCAAAAATATAGGAAACACTAAAATGAAGGTTATTTTATTGTACATTCAGCTTTGAAGGTACATGTGATAACATAAACTTCAATATTAAACATTAGAGTGATGATTTAATATCCAGGTAGACTAGAAATAGAAAGTATTACATTATGAGATTCAAATCAGAGAGAATACTTTTAATGACTGGTGCATAATAAAGTTGGCTCAGAGTTACTTATGAAAACGATTCATCTTTAAAATACAAAAGAATTAGTATATGCTCGCTTTCAACTAGCTAAAAGCAATCAGTATTATGATATGGTAATGTTCAATTTAAAATCAATTCTAGTTTCATGTTATTGTTTTATTAGATTTCATCTTCACAGGAATCTATGATGACACGAACGGTATTAATTTGAAAGTAAAGGTTGCAATCTTCTTATCAAATATTATGGAATTCTAAATAATTTCAATAACACATGATATCATCCAGTTTAATGCAAGTGTACAAATATTTATCTCCCTTTACCAAAGGAGATCAGATGATATGTTAGTTATAAATCTCATCTTCATGTAGCATGCGAACACAAGATATTATCAAGCACCTAGAAGGATAATGTGATCATTTTTATTATCAAGGATAAGATTTTAAGCGGACAGTGTTGATGCTTATTTTTGAGACTGCTTTGTTGATCAGAGCCTTCTCCGTGGAAGGGACCCTATTAGGAAAAATCCTAATTGTGACAACATTATCTTCAGTATCACTCTTCAGCCTTCTGGTGAGCTCTATTAAATGAATACATAGTTTACTCAGACATAATTTCCTCATCATAGAAGCTGTGTATTTACGGGTAATTCCTGGTGTTTATATGATATGACAGCTTATAATTTGACCGCCATACACAAGTAAATAATATTTCCTTTTACATTTTACACCATATTGAGAATTTCATTGTTTATATTTCGTTCCAATACCCAATTTATGTTACATATATTCATTTAATTTCATATATTTACTTACATATACTTATTTAGTTCTACACCTCTCATATTATTATTAAATTTTTATCTAAATGCTCTTATTTTCAAACACAAAAATAATAATAATATATATTCATAATTGTCGATAATATTAATCGTTAACCTTTAGCTTACGGGGCCTATTTTTCGAATTCCCTCTTTAGAACAGGAAATTTCATACCCCTTTGTAAGAACGGCCATTAAGAGGGTTATATATATATTTATATATATATATATATATATATATATATATATATATATATATATATATATATATATATCTTTTTGGGCTCGTATTCTTGGGATACATGCTATCCCACCCCGTAAGGAAAATATTAATACTTTTTTGTGTAGATTATAAAGTATTGTTTTTTTCTGACACATATTATTTCCAGTTCATCAGTTTTAGTACTTGTGAATGCTTTCCAGCCTTACAAATCATATGCTGTTCCCTTGTTCTTCCAAATTCATATTTTAAATACAATACGACTAACCTCAATACATTTCAAATTAATTTCATGATTATGCTTGAATAAGGTTTTAGCTTTATTTACGTTTATACTAATATCTTTTCAAATCTGTTGTGTAATTCATGAGCTGAGTATATATTTTCTGTAAACCCTGATGTTTTATTTACATTGCTGCATTTCGCAGGATTTGTAAAAAAAAGTTCTTGTCGCGAAGGCAGAATTTGAATGCAGAATTTGATGTTTTTCTTTTCAATGAGCATGATGCATACTTTGCGTGCAATGTCTCGATTTCCGTTTCTCTGAAATGGTTTGGAAGATTTCTAAAAATAACTCAATCTTGAACCTCATGTATTTTTAAAAAGCTCCGAAATCTCTTTCTTTTTAATGCATTTAATATCCAAGCTTTTCTACTTATTTTATGCTTCCTTGAACATTTGAAATATTTATGCAAAATGGGACCCAAACAGATAATTGAAATTGTGTCGAACAAGTTGAAAATTTTATTTGAATTTTTCACATCATTCATTCGTTTGACGTCTTTGTGGAAAAATAAAGTTTATGGCAGAAGAATACTGATAAATATTTTTAATTTATATTTTATTCTTAATCCTATAAACTCTGAAATTTTAAAAATATTATTAATTCACAAGATTATTTAAAATGTGCAGTTAAAATACTTGGAGAAATAACTTGTGAACAGATTCTCAGTTGCAAACATAATAAAAGAGGGTTATAGTTTTCCGTTGCTTACATAAATTAGTGGTCAGTTTTGAGCACTAATAAATTCGGGTCTTTTCACCCCTGTATTTTGAGTTGTTTCATTGGCTCGTATACTTTCAATTACTGATTCTAGCTTAATTTTGAAAAAAACATTAATATCAGGAGACTGGAGGAGGTACGATTAATCTTTTTTTGACATTCTTGAGTAATAGGAGCAGTATCATTATCTTGCAGTTAATAATAAGTGTTTCCAGTTTCCAGCTCCTGGCCCTAAAATGTCAATATTCATTCCAAATTCTTTTAATATGGATAAGTTAACCACTTTAGAATATGACGTGCTCCCCTACATCATTAGTCTCCACCATATTTAACTATGGGTAAAATGTTCAGTTCCGTATCAGAATTGTAAGCCAAAATGGCTGACATCAACAAGCCAGTTATTTTCCCTATTATATTGTTCTACTCTACCGTAAAGATTGAAACATTTGAAGAAACACATTTACTTGCTGATTCAGCACATGTTTGGGCACTTGTACGTTCTCACCTGTTCAACTATGAATCAAAGATCTCTGTCAGAAAACTGTTTACAGGGCCGTATTAGTCGCAGCACCATACCCTTCATGCCTCTTAATGACATATATACCAGTAGCAAAGCATTTTCCTACTTCTTTTTTCATGTCTTTTGTCTTCAAAATGGAGGGAAAAAATGCCTTCCTGCAGAAAATCTCACTTTAGGGGACATTTTGTAATATGAGGAAAATTTTAAAGACTACATATCCCAGTAATAACTTATATCACCTTTATTGAAGTTATTTAACTCAGACGTCTAGATTTGTGCTCCGTCAGAATCTATAAATTAGAATTTTTTTACAGCCAATCATAAGCGTGAAAATACTCTTTCTGTCTTCGACCAATCAATATAAAAATTTGCGAATTGGCAGATTTTTCTCTCAGCTTACTTCATTTGCATAATATGACAGTTGTAACAGAGCACGATCTTAAATATTTAAACATTTCTACAAGAGGAAAACTTGATCTTTTGCACCCACAGTCTATATAATTTCTGGAAGCCTATGTCAACAGGAAGATGCATGTGGACAGGCTCAGGCCAAATTAATATAACCATTTCGTCAATATTTTACTACGCCTCCTTTTACGCGTAATAGTGCTCGAATTCTTCTCTGCGCAGATTCTGTTTCATCACCATAGTTCCTTCTGGAATATTAACTACAAAATACATGACACCCATGATTGCTTTCTCATAATTTTGCTTAAAGCCAGTTTTTAATTGAGCTTCACTCTATGCATCTCCAAGTAGCATTTTGTATTTATTTAATTTTCAGTACTCCAGTGAACTGGGTAAACATTTCACTTCCTTTTATCTTCATAGCATTAAATTACCAATTATATATAAAATATGTATGCACTTTTTATTATAATAGGTATGCGGAAGATCTAGGGGAAATCAAGTTTGAAATGATCATATGACAAGTTGTACGAAACAAAAAACGAGGAAGAGTTCGATAAATATTTTGAAGAGTAAAAATTCATTGAAAAGAATTTAGATGATATCTGGTTAACAGTTAAGAGAATTAAACAAAAACAAAAATGTGATTTTGAATTATCCAAACCGAAAAATGAAAGTAGCGTTATGGAAGTTCGTCTAGCCACAATAAATTTACCTTCCTTTAGAGGGAATGTGCAAAACTGGTTTCATTTTAGTGGTCTCTTCAAAGCCAGTGTTCGTAACAATAACTGACTCTCAGGCACTCAAACTGCGTGGTCTCTACTAGAAGAGAGATACTCGAGCAAAAAAAAACATGTGTTTGCATATATTAAAAAAATGATGTCAATTAATCCAATCCAAAGTGAAACATCTAGTGGAATTCTTAACTTGTCAGATACCGCCAGTGAATGCATAAGATCTTTAGAAATTTTAGGCCAAAAAATTGAAGGTTTTACGGATACAATCATAACATATATTTTATGGCAAAAGTTAGATACGTCCACAAAACTGTGGTTTGAACGCGAGCAGAAAAAAGACGAGCTACCAAAACTAAAGGATTTAATGGAGTTTCTAAAAAGACAAGCGAGAACGTTACAAGTATCCAAACCCCTAGGAAATAATGTACTACATTACAAACGTAACTCTCAACAACGGATTGCCAGATGATGGATGGCAGCGCGATGGCCGAATGGCTAGGGCGCTGGCAGTCGGTTCAGATCCTGTGGGTTCGAGTCCCTCTATGGCATGGACGTGTGTAGCCATTCGGAATTGGCTTTAAACTGTAGATCCCGGTCTAATTAGTCCTCGTGAAGCAAAAAGTTGACCATAGCGCTCCAAACCAAACTCAACAACGGATTACTAGCATGATATCTACATTTAATGCAAAAGGCTGGAAATTTAAATGTCAGAGCGACAAATTCCATAGTTTGTATATGTATCCAGAATTCTTAAATCTGTCAGTATATTCTAGATATGAATTCGTAAAGAAAAATAATGTTTGCTTTAGTTGTTTGAAAAATCATTCTGTGAGAAACTGTAAATAAACCTATAGCTGTCAAAAGTGTTGAAAGAAACATTCTTCTTTATTGCATTTCGAGAACGAAATACAAAATCAAAACAGCCAGGGGAAAAATAATCCTATTCCAAGATCTGAGGGTCGTGAATCTGCTGCCTTCGAACAGCAGCGACATAACGTTTCGTCTAGCAGTAATCTGGATGCGACCCAGTTCGTGGTTCTATTGCCCAAGAAAGACCAATCCCGCCGACCTCCTTACCAGAGGCATCAGTGTTGATTTACTCATATAGAAAACTACCTTTGGTGGATGGGTCCGCCCTTTAGTGAGACAAAGGGATCTTCCAACTAATGATCGTAACACCATAATTTTACCAGATGAGTATTCTAACTAACTAAAGAAAACAGCCAAATGTAAAAATGATGACTGTGCCGTGACTCTAACTATTTTGAATCAAAATTGTGTATTTGTTCATATTATTAATATTAGTTATAATTATTTAACCATCATTCGTATTTTATGTTATGTACTTAGGTTTATCTATAACACTCGATGGAATTATTTTCTCACAAGTTGGCCGTACAGTTAAGTAAAAATCTTGCCTCTTTTGAAAGGTTTAATCACATCGAATTTTTTACTTTAATTATAATTAAAGTTGATAATTATCAATATTTAAATATGCAATACTTGATACACATTGTAAGAATTAAATTAATAAAAAAATTAGTTGTATTCTGTACTAGTTATACAAAATTCTTATACTGAGAAAAAGTTTTGTTTTATATTTAAAAATTATAAATCTGGATAATCTATAACTATTTTATTAGAAAATTAGATACATTTAAGATAAGGGGACGTAAATATATTCAAAAATGCACTTTGATGCTTATACGAAGATAGTTTTAACAAACAGTTAATATTAATAGTTTAAAAACATAAACTATTGTTAAGGAAGATGACCCTTTAAATTTCATTATATTGAGTATTAAAATAATTATTTCTATCGCCAGTAACTGCTTTTGTTTTCTCTGGGATTAAAACTGAAATGTTATTTGTTTAGGAGAGTTTCTAAAAACATTCATATGCATATCTTATTTAACAATAGCATATTTATTATCATCTGATACAAAGTCTTTCATCTATGCAAAGTGTATTATAAGTTAACATGAAATACAAGTTAACATGAAATATTTTTTTTTGCTTCCTACAGTTACCTTAAGTATTTCAATTTTCATTACCGATTTGTGATTGGAGCTTGACAATCTTTCACAAACCTTGAATATGTATAAATTAAAAATGCTAATGAGATACATATTTTGTACGCAAAGCAGTTGATAAATATATATTCCGTAGCCATAACTTTGCTGTTGTAAATGTTCCCAGAGAAACAAAAATCTATGCCTTCTTTCAGGTTTAATATTTTTATCACGTTTAAAATCCAACGCAATTGTTTAACTGTTTTATGGTTCTGTGTAACAGCTGTCAGCGCAATAAAATCTCACTTATTACGTTTCAATGCAATGATGCAAGAAAAATATGTTTTTCACACGAATCGGAATTTTTTTTGTTGAATTACCCTGTTACATTTTTCTTTGATATCTTAACAGCATAGACATAGCTTTTGCGGATATTGGATAGAATTTCATTTCGTATATTTACAGAACAAATTAACAAACAGCAAAGGAATCAATCAGCGAAAACTAAAAAAAGAAATTATAACTGACACTTCGCTAACTTGATATTTGTATTTTTTCTGGAATCTCAAAAATTTTCACCTTTCATACAAAGAAAATGAAATATTGCTCGAAATCTCTTGCATGTACATCCTAGATATATCTACTGGGATGAATATAAATGAGCTTTCTTTCAAAATTATTTCATTGGTTAACACAACATATCACTATTTCTTTGCACGGTAATGCAAATGATAGAGGAAAGCGTCTCAAAATCTTTCTAACTTTCCCTGATCAATTCAACTGTAGTTTATTAGACATTTTCAGTTATGCAATTATATCACTGAAGAATTATATCTGTTTCCTGTTCTAATTTTATGTTCCCTATTAAGATTAAGTCATGTTTATAGCGAGAATTTGTTTTGTTTGATAGTTACTGTGCCTTAGTTAGCCAATTAATTTCTCTAAGCAACAGGGTAAATGAATGCTCTTGTGTAAATTGCCCACTTTTTAGTTGGTAAACCTTTGTATTTTTTACGTGAATGCCTTTTGTTTTGACCGATACAAGCTCAGTATAAATTATCTTATCTTACCTTACCGTTATGAGTTCGGGCCCAGCTGGGGTAGACTTTACTTAATGTGAAATTAATAGTGTAAATTGTGTAAACTTAATTCTAATCAAATTTATAATAATCAAATTGTTTGTAGTGTAACCTTCAATCAATGTATACAGAGGCTATTCGCACATTTTTAGACGATTTTGGTAAGCGGTAATAAAAAATCGTTTGCTGCAAAAGAAATAATTGCAATTATACTATGTTTTTAAAAGTCAAAATTATCGTCTACGGCTTGAAAGTTTTGTTTTTATTAAAAATGGCGTTTTTAACAAAGCAGTGGTTCGAAGGCTACATTTATGCTCTTTCCGAAGAGAAATATGCATACTCCGTTATCCAAAAACGATGTGAGAGTCATGGATTTGTGATATCGAAAGCGTCGATAGGTAATATCGTCAACAAGAAAGGAAAAAAAATGTCAAATTGGAACCTCAAGTGGGACAAAAATTCCAAACAAGTATCCAAGGAAAAAACGGACATCTTCGACTATTGCAAAGGTACATTGTTTAATGTTAAAAGAAAATCCCCCTAGTCAAAGGACAGTTGCAAAATCATTAAAATACTCGGTGTCCACTGTAAACAAAAGATAAACGTTGATTTAAATCTTAAGAAAGCGAAAAAAAAACGCAATGTGCAGCATCTTCTTCCAAATCATCGCTGAACGCAGGACACGCTGCAGAATTCTATATGAGAAACACTTATCCAAAGAAAAATGGAAAACAATTGTCACAATAGATGAATCATGGGTGTATTTAAATGATTGCAACAAAAAAAGAGCCATTTATTATCATAAAACGGGAGAAAAAAATTTAAGTACATGGTTCAAAGAATCGAAAGAAAGTTTTTCTAAGGGATTCATGATTGTTGATGGTTTTTCTTATAATGGCAAGTTAAAAATAAAGAGAGTGGAAAAAAATGTCAAGATTAACTCCAAATACTATCAGGAACATATTTTATCGCCAATTTTTCTGAATGAAATACCATCGCTTTACCCACAGTGCCATCAATCTGTGAGACTCCATCAGGACAAAGCTTGCAGTCAAACATCAAAATCCACTGTAAATTTCCTAAAAGAAATGGAACAAAAAACTGGTATCAAGGGCATACCCTTCACTGATATCCCTACTAAATCTCCCGATGTATCACCTATGGATTTTTGTGCTTTCGGACTATTAAAATCTGCATTATCCAAACATCGTCCCAAAACCCTTACAGGACTCTGGAAAGCTGTTCAGGAGGAATGGGATAGAATACCTCTTCTGACACTTCAAAAGGTATTATTATCCTGGAAATTGCGGTGTCAAAAGATAGTTCAGAATAAGGGATGTCAAATAAAACATTTAAAACACAAGAATTTTATGTAATTTCGTTTTGTGAATACAATATACATCGTCTAAAAAATGTGTGAACAGCCTCTGTACTTGTTAATATGTTTTCTTTGGGATATTGCTTTGACTTACATATGATTACTAATTTAACCCCTAGTACTTTCAATAATGTTAACTTATTGTCTCAACTCGAATATAGAACTTATATTTATAACCCATGTGTTGCTTGTTTATAGTCACAAGTAGTGGAGCTTATTATGTTTCTCTCAATTGTATATTTACAAGTTAATGTACTTTTAAATTAAATAAAAAAAATTAAAAAAAGAAAGAAAAAAAAGAAAAAAAAAGAGAAAAATTGGACGGTCTATTGTAGGCTGGAATGGGAAACGCTGCGGTACTCCTGTTTGTGTTGTTTTTGCTGTATTGCCCATTGCTATTTTAACTACTGCTTTTCAACGTTACTCGCCAATTGCTGTTTAATAACTTTGCTTATTATGTTGCCACGTCTGAGCGTGGTTCTTCTTTTCGTTAGTTATTGTTGTTTTTCTCCCTTAAGTTGACTCCGACTTGAGGGCGTTCATTCTACCTGTCCTTTTGCTACCGGGTCTCCTGTTGTGTTGGCAGGATTGCGGTCGGGCGTTTGGTCCTCAGTATATACACTTGCCGATACGCTTTTTAGCTAGGGGGGGGGGCTGTGGTGTTATTATTACCTTACCGTATGACAACAGGGTAGCTGAAGTGACATATCATGTCTCAAGGTGAGATGATCTTGGTTGGACGTCTTCGCAAAAATTCATTATACAACCTTTGTCCAGAAAGTTCGGTGAATGTGTCTATAGTTACAACGGATTGTTGTCTTATACGAAACAGTTGTTACTGTCCTTCGAAGTTATTCCCGTAGGCTGTAATGCACATCTGGGAACGGCTGTACAAGTCTTGGAAACTCCTGGCGTAGTCGTCTTTAAGGATAACCTTCAGCTGGGTCGTAGCATTACGTTGGATGTCTGAAATGTCCGAAAACCTGTGGCCCTTCAGGGCTGATTTCAATTTCGGGAACAAGAAAAAGTCCGGGGGAGACAAGTCTGGGGAGTAGGATGGGTGATTCAGGGACACAACTCGCCTGCTGGCCAGGATCTGCTGCACCAGAAAGGCAGTAAGTTGCCGGGCACTGTCGTGAAGCAGGGTCCAGTTGCCGGGCACTGTCGTGAAGCAGGGTCCAGTTGCCTTGCTTGACGTACTGGGGGCGTGCCCGATTGATCCATTGCAGGAGACGTTTCAGTATATCCACGTACTTAGCGGCATTTAAAGTGGTGACCTCAGGGAGGAATTCTTTACGGATGAGACCCTCAAAGCCGAAGAACACCACGAGCATTGTCTTGATGCGTGATTTCTCACTTCACACCTTCTTGCTTTTCGGCGACACTGGACCCCGCCACTCCACACACTGACGCTTGCCGTTTCGGTCGTACTTCAGTCACCAGATCTCGTCATCCGTGACAATGGTTTTCAGGAAATTTGGGTTTCGATCCGCCATGTCGATGAAGTTACCACAGGCGTCAAGACGAATTTGCATTTGTTCCGGCGTCAAAGTTTGGGGCACAAGTCGGGAGCAAAGCTAGCGTTTGCCAAAATCCTGGGTCAGTATGAGGTGGGCCATCTCATGACCAATTCCCACTTCTTCCGCTATCATTCGCACTGTCACACAACGATCCTTGGCCAACAATTCCTTCACTTTCTGTACGTTGTCCGGGGTACGTGCAGTTTCAGGCCGACCACTTCGGGGGGCGTCTTCAATGTTGTCCCGCCCTTCTCGGAAGCGTTTAAACCACTCATACACACCCTTCCAGGTGACAGCACGTTCTTCGTAAATTTTTTGAGCATTTCATGAGTCACTTTCGGTGATTTTCCACGTTTGAAACAGAATAGCTCATTCATTCGCTGATCCATTTTGAATTTCGATCGAGCGCACAACACCTTCACTCTACAATGAACTGTTTCCACACGATAAGCTAACTCGCATCGCTGCCGCCACTCAGGAACTGGTTCAGACCAGTCTTCACCTGTCCGGCACGGTATACGTCGGTTGCAAACTCTTACGACCGTGAGCACTATGACGTCATTCACTTTCTGAACAAAGGTTGTATGATGGTACTATATGAGTCATATCGTAGTTAAGCCCTATCAACGGTAGCTTAAGTGAATATAGCTATATTGGACTTTTAGCAGCATTTCATGAGTCTCTTTTGCTGATTTTCCAAGTTTGAAACAGAACAGAATATTCGTTCACTGATCCATTTTGAATTTCGACCGAGCGCACAACACCTTCACTCTACAATGTACTGTTTCCACACGATTAGCTAACTCGCAGCGCCGCCGCTCAAGAACTGGTTAAGACCAGTCAGTCTTCACCTGTCCGGCACGGTATGCGCCGGTTGCAAACTCTTACGACCGTGAGCACTATGACATCATTCACCGAACTTTCTGGACAAAGGTTGTAATTTCTGTTGCAGAAATATAATTTTTACAAAGCATGGATATAAAATTTCTTCGAAATTATTTTATCCTGAAAATTATTCAATTATTAAATGCTTACTGAAGAACAGTTGGTAAAAAACAGTTGTGAAAGTGCATAAAAATCCAAGGCTCTAAATATGGGGCTAGTATGTATATAAAATTAGAGTCCCACCCATTGGTGTCACTTGTCATAAACATATTAAAGGTCGATTTATATAGCGACGTGAAGTGAACGTAACGGGAACGAGCCGAGCGCGCGACGAGTCGTCGTAATCATTTCCTTCCTGTTTTTCAATGGAACTGTTTATACTGCGCCGTAAAACGTCCGATTCTCGGCGGATTCCCGGCCGAGAATCGGCGCCAACGATTCGAAGCAGGAAGTCGTTCGCTGCTCGGTCGTCTCTCGTTCATGGCAGAAAGTAAAAAGTGGCTATTCAAGATATAATTTACATACTGTTATTTATGTTTGATATTTAATATGGATGATGAAAACTCATTGAGCTGGCGAGAGGTTTTGTACTATTTGGCCCATCAAAATACAGGAATCCAAAGTTCAAAATGACAATTCGGAAGGCAATAGAAGAAAATTATACTTGAAATTACAATTGGTTCACTAAAATATAAAATTTATCAATTTGTATGAATAATGAAACAATGGAAAAATTATTTACACGATTTAGAAAGTATAAATTGTTAAAAACAAATACTTACATGTATGGATTTGTTGGTTATAAAGCAATTTTTCTTGCGTTCTGAGCAGCAAAATTGTATATTAAAAGTGAAAAGTCCAAAGATGATGAGAGATCATTTTCATTAGAAATAAGTGCCATGGAGGACAGGCGTACAATCCGTATTCAAAGCATTCTGATTGTACCTGCTTTGTAATATTTTCAATTCTTGTGGGAAAAGTGGAAAATAAAATCCATTATAATGATAGAGAGAACAAGTAAAAGCCATTTTTTGTTTACCTCACTCCTTCAGTCTTCGAACCCCTTTCTTCCCAACCGGTTTGGAGCCAGGGCCACCCAGAGGGGTGGGGCAACTGGGGCACTTTGCCCTAGGCCCCCAACTGCCGGAGGGCCCCAAAAAATTTTCAAAAAACTATTTATTAGATTTCCTCCGAAAGAAAATTCTGAAACTTGTACCGTACTTCAAAATTCAAAATAATCTCCTGAAAAAAGGGCCCCCCCCCCAAAAAAAAAAAAAAATAATATTCTATTAATCAGATTTCTTGGGGCCCCCAACATAAGTTTGACCGAGGCCCCGTAAAGTCTCTGGGCGGCCCTGTTTGGAGTGCATTTACTTATTTGTCTTACACTCCCTGGAGAAATGTTTTGTCTATTATTTGCTTTGAATAGAGCAAACATTTGACCAAACGGTATTAGTATTCGTTCACAAGGATATGTTCACGTTTTTCTCAGTTTGCAACTATTCCGTGAAAACGAACAAAGTCCGACAAAACGGTTTATAATTCTTCAAATGACTGTATGTAGTGACTGACAGATAGTAGAAACTGATATTGAAAAAAATTATTGATAATCAAGGGTTTATTATAACTGAATTGAAGATAAATTATGTTTTTTTAACCGAGAAATTTTTCGAACCAAAAGGGTAGTTTGTCAATTAAGATTCTTTCTGCGATTCTTTAGAAAAAATCGAAACATATATATTTTTATAAGTTGAATTATAGAAACCGCGAAAAATGAGGGATTTCTTTAAAAACCCGTAACATTTAGAAAAGTGTTGCTATGAAAATAAAAATGGTGGCCCTGGTTACCCAGTTTGTCCACCCCTAAGCACGGCCCTGGCTCTCCTCTAACAAAAGTGTGATAATGGCTAAATCTTTAACTGAAAAATGAAACCGCGCCATGACGTTACAAATCTTTCACAACTAATGAAACACGTTCCCGCCACTTTCTACTTCCGTCTCTGTATAAACACATGCATCCGGCGCCCGGGCTCGGCCCGTTCCCGTTACGTTCCCTTTACGTGCCTGTATAAATCAACCCTAAAGTCTAGCAGACGAAAAGTAAGTGCGATTATCAGGATTACTGATATTAAACTTTTTTTCTTAAATTAAACACGTTGTAAGTAATAAACCGGATAGAAATATTTTATTGAAATGCACGTAATGCTGTTCCCTAAACCATATGAAAAATTCTCTTGTGATAGTTTTATAAAAAATCAGAAATGAGAACGTATTTTTGTGAGATATGTAGAGAGGTTGCATAATCTTATACTGTCGGAAAAACCCATCAATCACTGTCTACGAGTAAAACTCGAAATTTTTAACTTGTAAATATATACGATTTTGAGTCTGAAACTATTGCAATAGCGTGGTGAAATATATTTCTCTGCAAATTGTGAACTTGGAAGATTTTAGCGACGATGCTCTTAGAAAACACTTCGAATTTACGTATGTTGATTCATCTGATTGTTTGCAGCTGATGTAATTTAAATGAAATATTTCTTAGGAAAACATTCTTAATTACTAGAACATGTTTAAGGGGACAGTGGACCTTCAAACCTAACTTTTTTTGTTTTGAATGGATTTGCTTGAAATATGAATATGCGATTAGTACCATAGATATATAAAAGTGGTTAAAATTTAAAGATGAAATATTAATAATTTATGAATTATGAATTATGAATAACTTCAAAAATTGGCCTAATTAAAAATGTTCCATGCTCATTTCTTTTGCATATAATATGGTAATTTTTATTTACAGGATACCTTACAGAACTAACAATGAAACTTATTGCTTATTTTAAGCATTCGTTAAAAATATAAAGAGAAAAAAATAGTAATAGTGAAAACACCCTTTTTATTACGCAAAATACCTATAAATCATCTTTTCAAGTACAAAATTTAGAAATTCTGAGCTAAGAAGCATAATTTTTTTGAATAATATTTATTTTATATACAGTTAAGTATATAAAACTTAAATTTCAAAGCAATACGATAATTAGAAATGCGCCTGGAACAGTTTGAATATTCGTATGACATGAAAATTTTTATTTTGAGAAAAACACATTTAAAGTTATTGCTATTAGTAACCACATAATATCTAAATTAAATACAAATGCCTATAACTAGGAAAGTAATCACAGAAATTAAATATTCTTTTTGCAACACATTCCTCCTCGTCCGTAGTTTCACAATTCAATAAAATAAAAAATCGAATTTTATACAAATTTCACAATTTTAAAAGTCCACTGTCCCCTTAAAAAATATTTATAATTTTTCTCTGAGTATGTGCTTAGGAAATTTTGAAACCTATTTGGATTATTTTAATTTCAGCATATCATCATTACGACGGAAAACAAAATGCATGGTCTTCTTCAGTTAATAATATTTGTCAGTTTCAACACTCATACTGGCACTCATACTTTGAAATCTGTAGGACATGGTCAGAGTAGTCTTCGTGTAGTACCTCTCAAAACCAGCCAAACGTCTTTTCTAATGTCTTGTACCATAATTTCTTTGTAGAACTCATCGAAATGTAATTTTGACATGTACGTACATAATACAGATGCTACTACTTGCAATAAATTTCTCACACAATTTTAGTTTTAAGTTACAAGTTATTTTGAGGAAAGAGCATAATGGGATCCCATTGTGTGAGGGTAAGTTTAATTAGCTGCTAAATTTGCTTATGGACAAAAACCAAGGCACAAATAACAAACGTCAATTTCAGGTAGCTCTTAAAGTGTGATATCACGCCCGGATTATTCATTCCCATCCAAGATGGCGATGTGATCGCTCTCTCCGAGAGAACTCCTATACTGTCCCAGAGTCTAAGTGTTCAAATCCCACTCTTGGCATGGACATTTGCAGCCGTTCGGAATTGGCTTTAAGCAGTAAGTCCCGGTGTAATTAGCCCTTGTGTAGCAAAAAATGTCCATAGCGCTCTAAATCAAACCAACCAACACAACGCTTGTTTTCCTAACTTTCGTGGAAACGCTAAAGATCTTGATTGAAATTTCTGCGATGACCCGCGAGGAGATATATGGAATCCTGGCAGAAATCTCCTTGTTTGATTACAACTACAATCTCAACATTTCTAAGATGGCGGACTGCGAAGAGGTCAGGGTTGCAGAAGCAGATGCTACGAAGAACTATAATCAGGTACGTGCGCTGTACTCCCCTCTCTCGGCGGAGTACAATCCGCGTCCAAGCGTAGAGCCTTCCTCTAGCTATTCCGGGAACTCTGTTCCCTCTGCGATTCCTCCGTAGGCGACTGCCGACGGAGCGCCTCTGTTCGCGCTCTCTGCCCTGCGCGCGCACTGGCTAGCGCGCCAAAACAGGGATATGGTGGCAAGAGATTAGCCCCGGATCTTGCCGCATTCGTGACTATTAGTAAAGCGTTCGACCAAATTTTCCCTGGCAGTCTTATCTTCAAACTCTTTAAACTCATGTTTCCCTACCAATTGATAAAAATCCTCCGTGACTATCTTTTTGGCAGATCATTTTCGGTTCGTGTCGGAGATAGTATCTCCTCTCCTAGGTCCATTAAAAATGGAGTTCCCCAAGGAAGCCTACTAGGACCTAAATTATTTAATATTTACGCGAACAATATGCCTAATTATCTTAACGTCGACTTAGCGTTATATGACGATTATACTACCATTATCTCTTCTCACAGGCACCTTCACATTGTGTTCCAGAGGCTCCAAAATTCTTTAAATGCGTATAGTGAATGGATTCTTACGTGGAGAATTAAAGTGAACGCTGACAAATGTACCGCCGTGTATTTCACGGGTAGTTCTATCCCACCAGATAATAATTTCCTTCTTAATAAAGAGCGGATTCCCTAGAATGACTCTTACAAGGACCTAGGTGTCATCCTAGACTCGAATCTAACCTAGCGCCTACAGATGGATGACCTGGTTCGAAAATCTAAGGCTGCACAGGGTTCTCTAAGCTATCTATTGACATGGAAAAGTCGCCTGTCAATAAGAACCAAGTTGCTTCTTTACAAATCCTTTGTTAGCCCGGTTATGACTTATGGGTGTATTGTTTGGGGCACCGCTGCAATCACTCACCTCAAGAAATTACAAGTAATTCAAAACAGAATCCTACGCGATTTCATCATTGCGGAGTGGTACGTGAGTAACGCTACCCTTCATAATGACCCCAAGATTAATCCCTTTTACCCGAAATTAAGAAACTTGCTTGGAAATTTTATAGAGGTATTAACTCTATTGGGAATCCTATACTTCATTCGATACCGGCGTACGACCCGAGAATTTCGTCGTCAGCAAAGCGACCCAAGTTCCTGCTAATCGGTCGGATAATGCTCTCCCTCCCTCCAAAGAGCGGAGAAGGAGATAACTGTTGTTGGGGTTCTTTGTTGAGAATTTGTCAGCTTTGTTTGCTGCCGTATAATTGGAAACGAGTTTTTTTTGTTTCCTTCTTTTATTGAGTCGTCTCTCTCTCTCCTCGTCGCGGGGTCGCTTCTGCGTTCTTCCCAAACTACCCCTTGTTTTCTGGCTCTTTTGAACGCTGTCCTGGGAGCCTGGCTGATGGAGCTGTCATTGTCAAAGTCTCTCGTCCTGTGCGAGCATTGATCCCCTACCCACCCGTGGAAGCCTGCCGCAGCCATCTTCATGTCGTCGCTTTTTTGCGCAGGAGTTAAGCTGGTGTGCCTGCTGTTCAACAAGGAAAGCAAAGTGCCCAACAGAACAAACATACTTCGATCATAACATCTGACGGTCGGAGGTAAATAGGGGGTCGTCGAGTCCCCACTAGGTACTCTGTCAACTACATGACTTTGACTTGACGCCCGGGTTATTATACTGCACACCAGTGACCACGAATGGTATGGAGAAAATATAATTTTAGATTACCCTCTCTCTTGCTCTTGCTGTAGCAACTGTGGAAACAAGAGTACTATGGAGTAATGAACCCAAAGATAAGTAAATAATCATGATGGTATTATGATAATCCAAAAGCAAAGATTTCGGGAATTAAGTTTGGTTGGATTAATGAGGTAAAACACGAAGATTTTTCTATTAGATGGGACTGATTTGATAACTCTCCCCGACATCCTAGGGAGCGCAGTACATATGCAGCATGCACTGACCGTATCGTAGGATTGTTTGTTTTGTTGAGAGCGCTACGGTCATAGTTTGGTACACGAAGGCTAATTAAACAGGGACCTACTGCTTCAAGCCCCTTCCGAAAGGCTACAAACATCCATGCCAAGAGTGGGACTCGAACCCACAGACTCTGGTACCGAAAGCCAGTGCCCTAGACTTTCGGCCACATAATGTTGTGCCATGCAAATGAAGTTGTCAGTTTCAAAATGGAAATGGTTCATTTTCAGAATGAGGCTTGTCAAGGACTCATGTCAGGACCAAAACATGTCAGGTCTAGTTATATGTGTTAGTTTGCTCAAAACATGTATCCCAATGGTATTGCACTTATGTATAAGGGTGGCCCAAATGAAAGTGAGACTTCTGTTTTAGCGGCAGTGGTTAAATACTCAGACTTCTGCGTTTGCTCCATTAGATGACGTTGTGTGTTACAAAACAAAGATGCTATCGCCGTAAAGTGTCAGTGTACTGTTTGAAACTATTGAAGCAAGGTGGCTACGTACAGTCGTGACATGGATTCGTCCAAATAGGCCCAGCGTGCGCTTATTCAATTTCTGACTGCAGAAGATATTAGTGAAGCTAAAATCTATCCTTGTATGAGTTTTGTATATATGAAAAAGTTTCTGTCACAGTTTAAAGTGTTTATATGGTTTAGGGAATTTCGTTTAGGACCTGTGAGTACGGAACATGCCGAGACCTGCTCAGGGACAATTGGCCATCACCATGGAATTGATTGCTGCGGCGCTTCCACTGGAAGGTCCTCGACCACCACCTTTACAGACCCAACCTACCGCCCTGAGACTACTACATCTTCGGCCCGCTGAAAAAGGATTTCAAAGGCCATCAGTTTGCTAACGATGCAGAGGTCCGGGACGCCATTCAAGACTGGTTCCACACACAACCACAGACATTCTTCACTCAAGGTATCCAAAATCTAGTAAAAGCTGAGACACTTGCTTGAACTGACAATGTAACTATATGTTGGTCGATTTATAGCTCATCTATCAGTATTACTTCATGGATGTTCCCGTATTCCATCCAATAAACCATTACAGGAGAAAAACAAAAGACTATCATTTGGGCCACCTTTATATTAAGTTTAACGAATCCAAATTTCTCAAATTTCTACTAGATCAGACCATAAGGTGTTCGTGACAACTAAGAGGAGGAATTCCTGTTGATGTTAAAAATTTGAAAGAACGGTTCTTAAGGTCTTCTGATTGGAAGAATATTCGTGGAGGGTAATCGCCCCTCTCCTGGTAACACAGGAGTATGTTTTCCCTGCAAAAATATTTTTCTCGAGTGAGGTACCCTCTTAACCACACCAACGACGTCGGCAATAAATGACAACATCATTTTGTTGCTTGTCTCTCTGACTGTCATAAATGTGTTCACACCGCCAAATAACGGGGGGAAGAAAGACATATTTGCGCTTGCTCATAAGCTTCAGTTCGAAAGCAAATTATTTTTTCCCCTTTGCTTCTCCAAGATGGCTGACAGGCAACACCTGATAAAACACCTTCTAGAGCGAAGACGATTGCTTTTCGAACTTCTGATAAATGATGAAAGACATCGAGTGTAAAATATCAGCATAAATCGAATTAAGCAATGTACTCACGAAAACTTAATCGCTGAGATGCGATTGAGCGATGTTGCAGGTTTCTTCAGCTATTTCTGAAAGAATTCGGCTTTGTTTTATGAACTTTTAAGTTTGTTCGGACGCAGTATTAGAAAATTAGACACCAATTATCGGAAAGGAAATACGACTTTAGAGAGGCTATTCCCTCCACTGCTCCCACTCGGCTTTATCCGTTTATCTCTTACGTAAGCAATTCTCAAGTTTTTCCACTTCGTTTTAACCTCGACAACTGAAAATAATAATTAAAAAATCTTAAAACAGATACCTCTAGAAAATAATAATGCAAAGTACATATCGGTGAGGCGATATTATTTTAAATTCATAATATAATATAATCATAATGTAAAATCATAATGCACTTGTAATAATCTTCAAGAATAGAGCCAATTTTCAAGTGAATATAATTTCAGTATGCAATGACAAAAAACATTTATATTTTATCATATGGTAAGAACATTAGTTTTTGCAATAAGAATAAAACAAGCAAAACTTACCATCGGAATTTAAAATAGTAGTTTTTTCCAGGAATTTTCTTTTTATCAGTATCCCTAAAATCGGCTCTGGAAAAGTCGTACATCCAGGGATATTCCCGAACGAAATTATTAAAATTTATTCCATAATACTTAAATATTTCACCACTAAAACAGTTCGCTGCAACACAATCTGAAAAAATCACGAGTGTTTTTTGTATCGGGTCTCTCAGCAATCGAGCGCCACAATCTTTCTATTCCGATTCGCTGTCCACAGAGACAAAAATTTGGACTGTTTCCAAGACACTAACCGGATAAGCCCAAATTATTTGTTATACGCATGCGCAATGAGGAAGAGACATATTTTTTTTGTCTTTGTTGCCGTTGGTGTGCTGCCACCATTAATCTATTAACTATCCAGAAACAGCCGATTTTCACAGTTTGTTGTTCCTAATGCAGAGGCTCTTGTGAGCCATTCACTTTTTGGTGTTCATCGCGAAGTCTTTTTGCGCAAGATAGTGGGTTCAATTTATACCTTGTATAGGTTCATTGCAAGGAGATTTTTAATTCAATACTAAAATGAAAAATAAAGAAATATTTTAATTTTTGAATTTACAACTTGCAGGAGACGTGAATATCACGTTTAGCAAAAATACATGAAACAAGTTAGGAAATAAAATATTTCTTAAAAGCAATGTTATTCTGACTGATATCCATTTCGTAGAAAAAAAATCCTAGATGCATATTTGGTGAAATAACGTCTCCATACATTCCAATACTCAATAAAATACATTCAACGTGAAATAACGTTACCCGCTGTTCAAATTCTAAATATTCAATGCGACTTTATAATAGCGTGCCCAGCTGAAATTTACAAAATAAGTAGAACGTGATTTCGGCGCGGCTAGAGTGTTAATTGATATGCTCAAACTAGATGTTGATATAATATATGTTAATACAAAAGAATGTACACCAATGAATTGATTTTACACCAGATGCAAATAATATAGTAAAACTGTATTCGAGTTAATCAGGATAGTTAAGATGATTATTATCTTGTTTCCTGCATAACCCATTGTTGCCCATTTGATGAATCATTCTTTATTTTGTTATAGCTACTGTTTTTAAAATAATTCTGAATTTTTTCACCATTGTAATTTGTTAACAATATTAATAACCTTTGAAATTTTAAATTTCTCCATTTTTTTAATTAATGAAAGTTTTATGTTATTTTCTCAAAAACTTCGTATCAAATGGATAGTTTATGTAATGGATTAATTGAACTGAATTAGAAAACTTTTATCTTTTTCTACTAAACATACTTTTTCGTAACAAGAGACTTAGCTATAATTTATTCTAAAGTGAAAAGCTATGTAATTTGCAATCTATAATTTGATTATAAAAAGTATAAGGAAATAATGTATGCTTCAATACAAGATTAACTTACATTCATTCCCATAAATCTGCTTTTCCTTTTTCAAACTGCCCCTTTGTGAACATTACTTAATTAAAAAGAATTTTTTCTGTCACGCTTCAAAACCTTTTTAAAGGCTTAGTCTATTAAGGAGTATTTTAATGCACATTTTAATGAGTTAAAATAAATTTTACCGAATGAACAACTTAATTCGGATCTGAAGAGTTCATTTCTATCGATAGTTAAAAATTTCAGAACTCTCAACCGCTTGGGCAAGTATGGTAAATCAAAGCTTACACACATGTAAATTGGGCATTTGATTTTTAAACATTATCATAGACTGAAAAATTTTAAACGTTCGAATTCATAAATTTTAATTACACAGTTTTACATTTTCTGGAGATATATATATATATATATATATATATATATATATATATATATATATATATATATATATATATATATACACTGCTGGCCACCCAAATTGCAACACCAAGAAAGACAAGAGGTATCACAACAAAATTTATTTTGTAGATAGCATGTTGACAAAGTGTCAAATGATTAAATTTATAGACATCTGTGAAGTGTGGTTCCTGCCAAAATCAGTAGCCAGAGTAGCCGCCATTGTTGGAGATCACCGCTGCCACACGCCTCGGCATTGATTCAAAGAGACTGTGGATGAGTTCTTGGGGTACAGCAGACCAAGCAGCTTCCACACTTTGCCAAAGCTGATCTGCTGTGGCAGCTGGGGATGGAATCTGGGTCAATCGTAGAGCAACCATGGACCACGTTTTCTATCGGCGAAAGATCCGGAGAGCGAGGCGGTCAGGGAAGCAATTCAATCTGGCGATTGACGAAGAACCGTTGGACAATGCGTGCCACGTGTGGTCGTGCATTGTCCTGTTGAAATATGGCTGTGGGCAAGCCCTGAAGGTAAGGAAGGACAACTGGCACCAACACCTCGGAGATGTAGCGCTGGCTGTTTAAAGTACCAGCAATGCGTACTAGAGGTGTGCGAGAGTGATATCCAATACCTCCCCATACCATAATACCCGGTGCAAGATCAGTGTGGCGGTGCATAACGCAGCTGTTCAGCATCCTCTCTTCTCGGTGTCTCCAGACTCGAATGCGACCATCGTGGTGTTGCAGACAGAAGCGTGACTCGTCAGTAAAGACAATTTCATTCCATTCTGCCGTCCACATCCTTCTGTCATCGCACCATTGGCGGCGGAGACGTCTGTGGTTCTGCGTCAAGGGTAGACAAAGCAATGGACGTCTTGCGGACAGACCACTCTGCTGTAAACGGCGTCGAATGGTACGCGCAGACACTGGATGATGCGTTACAGACTACATGTGCTGTGCTATGGTTCGTGATGTGACTGAGCGATCCGTCACTGCCATGCGCACAATTTGCCTGTCATCACGTGAAGTGGTGCGCTGAGGTGGATGCGATCGAACACGCCGGTCCGTCGTACCCTCCTGCATCCAACGATCACATATCCGCATTACAGTTGTTTGGTTTCGTCCAACACGACTACCGATTTCCCTGAAAGATAATCCACAATCTCGGTAGGCCACTATCCTTCCTCTGTCGAACTCAGATACTTGATCAAAAGATGATCGCTGGTTTCGACGAGGCATAATTGATCGTTTTTTTAAAAAACCACAAGAAAAACACAATTGCCGAACTTGACATCGTCGAAATCTCCAAGCCTTAAATAGCGCTTTGAATTGGCGCCACAGGCGCGCGTGATGTGCGTGTGCGCTGAAATTCTAATCATTTGCATATCTCACCTCCGCTAATGCATGTTGTAAATTTCATGTTATTTGCATGTTTCCTTCAGGGTGTTGCATTTACAGTGGCCCGCAGTGTATATATATTAGATGAAAACCCGTACTTCATTACGGAGTACATTTAAATTAAATACAACGGTCAATGTATGCAATTAATGCCAAAAATATGTATGTATATATTTATAATAAATACAATGATCAATGTATACAATTGATGTAAAAAAACGAAAAAATATATTTATAAAAAATCGTAACGGATATTTTTATAAACAAAATAATGTAGAAGAAAATATTTAAATTAAATCTAATAGAACATAAAGAATGTAGTACAGTTTGAGGAACATTTCTTTTACTGTATGTTAATATTTTTTTGAATAATGTCCAATTGTCTGCCGAATTAGCAAGAAATTTTTTTGTCTATTTCATTGTTATGTACGTGACGCAAAATTAAAAGAAAAGGAACCACGTCAGATCAGCATTTAAAAAATTAAATTCTAAAAATTAATCTTTAAAAATTCACCAAAAATCAGAAAATAGAGGTAAAGATTCGAAAAACATTTTATTTTAAAGGAATTTTTAGGATCTTTCTCGTGATATAAATTTTATAACCCTCGGATTATTATTTTAAATACAAACTTTAAAGAATATTACAAAAACAGCTTAAAAATTCAATTTAAAAAAATCTAAGAAATTTTCAAAAATCTCTCATATTGCACCCCTAAACTATAAGAAGAATCGCCATGCAAAATATCAGCCCTTTATGTCCAGCGGTTTGGTCTGTGCGTTGTATGTCAGTGAGTCAGTCAGTTACGGAACTGTTTTATATATATAGATATGTGTGTGTGTGTGTGTGTGTGTGTGTGTGTATATATATGCAGAATTCCTATTGTATTCCCTAGATTTTGTTGCGTCCGTAATTAAATACACCATTTAAGAATCAATTTTGGCTTTTGACTTTATCCCAAAAGGGTATTTGTTGATGATATAATATGAGAGATACCTTATTAAAGCACCTTTTAATACTGGCCTAAAGCATTCTAAATAACACAACGTATAATTTATTGGCTTAATGTTATTTTCTTTTAGTAGGATCTGGCAATTTATTGCTCCTCTAAATAAAGATACTCGATAATACTTGCTAATTTTATTTCTAAAGGTGTGGCGGGAGATAGCATTTTGTTTTTATTTATTCCTTGTTCTTTTAATACTATTTTAATGTAGATTCTGACATGTACCATCACATGTTATCTTCTTACTGATTGATGCTATTAACGTCAAAAGAAGTCTCGAGCTTCCACGCTGAGGTTTCGGGTTCGAATCCAATAATACCTGCCACACTGGGGAGAAAGATCCCAGATGACGATTTTCGGGAAATAGCGCCTCCATAATTTTTGTTTCAAATATTTATTGTCTTTTATTTGTATAAATTGATTGCTTCCCAATGGTATGAGATAGTTTGACGACTTGCGTAAATGTAGATAGAAAATCGTTCCCGGAAATTCTGCTTAATTAATCATCGAAAGAGCTTGGCGAAAATGAAAAGTTTTGCCCCTTTTCTGGGGATACTTCGTTCAAAGTTATGAATATCATGTTATATGATTTAGGAGAAGTAGGGATGAGTCGAGCTGACACCAGTATTTTCAAATAATGTTTGAGTTGTCGTCCAAAGGAAATTCTCTGGAAGAGAATATCTGATACGTTTAAATGAGTTCCTCAGAAACTACGCAAGAACTTGGATTAGAAAGATATCGCAGTATGGCATCCATTTTCATAAGCATTTCCACGTTTTGAACACAAAATGAAATTTTCTATTTTAAAATGCAAATAAGTCCTTGCAGATCACCTCGCCGTGGCGAGGGGGTGCCCCTCGGTGGAATGGGTAAAGTACTTCGGGAGTGTTTACTCCTGGTAGGGTCACCCAAGGCGTGAAGGCCATTATGCCCAGCTAAGATCTGCAGGCACTGGAGCTAATTCAGATTTCTGCCTACTGGATTCTTTCAGTTCTCAGAAACTGTCCCACCCTTCCTTCAGCCATGGCACAGGATTTGCTTCCAGTGGGTTCCTTCCCATATAGGTCTCCATGGAAACGAGATCACCGACAATCTTGCAAAGGATGGTGTTTCTGGCTTATCAACCCCAGGTGTCGGCCTGAGCTTTTCTGAAATATGCTCAAAAATAAAGATATCAAGCCAGAAATTATAGTTTACTCCTCCGTCCCACTCCTGGTATTCTGGGAAATCTCTTGGTAGGGCCTTCATAATTTAAGGGGACATGGAAGTCCAGGTCACCATTGGCAAACTCATGAGTGGACATATCGGGAGCATTACTTTTATCAATGGACAGAAAACTTTTCGAAGTTGTCCTAAATATGCTTCAGTACCGGCATTCCCTGCCCACCTTTTGTGAGGCTGCTGCATGAGGACCTATTTACTACGCCTCTTCTCGTGTACGACTTTTTGAGAATCCACGACATTTAGGACTTGGTCGACATTTCGGCCAAACCTTGAGGAATAAGCAACAACAACAATAACAACACAACAGACTTCATAACCCTAATCGAAACAAGTTCTTTTATGATTTGAGCTGGAAAAAATTTTAGAACGCAAAAATTGGCATTAGTTAAAGTTGATTTCGAGGCCAAATTTTGATGCAGTGTCCGAAACGCGCTTTAATTTTTCAATACCTTCTTAAGTGTCCGCTGATGGAATGATTATGTCATCCATGTAAATAAGAATAGTGTCATCGTGCAGCAAGTCTCTCAAAACATAACAAACATTACGTTGGAAAACAGCAGGGGATAAACACAGCCCAAACGTGGCAACATTAAATTCAAAAAGACCTTGATCAGTTATAAATGCTGTATATTTCTTGCTAGCTTCATGAATGGGCACATGAAAAAACACCATTCTTAATCATTCTTAACCATTCTTCCAGCGTGGTAAAAATTTTGGCTGAATGAAGCTTATCAATGACGTCTTCAATAAGGGGAAGAGGAAAACGTTCTTTTATTATTTTCTGATTTAATTTGCGATTATCTACACAGATACATGTACAGCCATTTTTCTTTTTTACCAAAACAATGGGTGAGGCATAATCGGAGCAGCTGGGCAGAATAATTTTCTTGCCTAGCCATTTATGAATTTGAGTGTTAATTTCTATTAGTTGACGGTACATTACCGAGCCGTACGTTAGTGCGTTTATTAATATCAAAACTGTTATAATGAGGTAATGACTTATTTTGAGCATGAAACACTTTTTCAAAAATCTTTAACTTGTCTTTAAATTCAGAAATGCATGTAAAATCATTTCGTTTCGATTATAATCAGGAATGCCATTCATACAGAGTGCAATTATTGATTGGTCATCCATCACAAAATTTTCCTTCGAAGCAATTTCACGTACATTGCCAAAAATATTCAAATAACGTTTCATTGAGCTGCATCCTTCTTTTCTGCAGTTCCTTACGGACATCAAAAGAACTAAAATGATCCAAAAATTCAACTGTTAATGTATTTTTCAAAACCGAAAATGAAAAAATATTGTGTAAAGTTTGAAAAAACGTCTTAGCAGGACCATCTAATAATCGTTTCACACAGATAATCTTTTGGGCTTCTGTAATCGTGGGAATAAAAACAAATTCTCTTCAACCTCCCGAAAAAAAAATAATAAATCGAATAATTATCAGCGCCAGTAAAATGACTTATAGTCAAAATCATTTCTCGCAATAAAAAAGATGTCGTCTGGAAGTCGGTGACTCATAATTGGCGAGTATGGAATAGCGTTGTTTTTCAATCAGGCCCATTGGAAAAAATGCGATGGTTGAGAGTGTAAATCGGAATCTATTTGTTTTCCTAAAGCAGAAGTTTCGACTTCTGATTCCGTTTCGTCGTCCGTTAGTGCTGCAACAAAAGAATTTTTCAAATTGGCTAGATCTGCGAGATTTGAAAATATCTTTTCAACTAATTCTTGCTCATCGCCAGTGCAATCTAAACCTAAGCATGTACATACGGTTATTAATTCAGTCTTTTTTAATTCCTTTCTTGACGTTTTTCTAAATCAAAATCTTGTGGAAAACCAGAGAATAGCCTCAATTTTTTCCGAGAATTTCTATCATAAGGATCATCGCAAATAATTTTATGAAGTAATTTTACTGTAGTCGAAGGCGAAGTTTTTAGAAAACTTGCTATCACAGGAATTTTTTGAAGGGTGACCATCGTTATAACAATACAGAGAAAACAAAAGAAATCGGAACAGACTCACCGTTTCTCTGACATCGTTGACAGAATTATCCAAGAATCCAGCATCCAAATTTTATCCAGTTGTTTCGTGTTCATGATCCGTCACCACGTTATTTCGGGTTTCAAGTTTCCCAGTAATGCAGGATTCCAGGAATCAAGTAATCCAGAGTTTTAGGACCAGACTAATGCACACAATTCAGTTTACAATTCAGTTCCCGGTTTCTCAAGTTGAAGACCATTCCAAAGTTTTCAGTTTGCAACCCAGGAGTCTAGGGTCTCCAGGAGATCGACCCCCCCAAATGTAAAGGAGAGGTGGGTGTGTTAGTCGTGGTATCTGGTAGTCGTGGTCCGAATGATCTTTACTTTTACACACACACACACACACACATATATATATATATATATATATATATATATATATATATATATATATACCGGGTGGCCATAATTAAACTGACAGTGCTCACAGTGTTCTGTAGCGCGATCTATTTGCGAGAATGACGCCACATTTTGTAGTAAGATTAAACAAGACGGGGTACGAAGGATTCCGCGAAAAAATAAATTAGTTCCAAAAGTCACCGCTAGGGGAATATTTGGCGCTGTGTAATAGAAAATAGAGTGTTAACTAATGCAAATTAATACGGAATAAAATTACCTTTTATTATGCACATTTTCTTATTTAGTTCAAGTGCAATATTGCAACACTTTTAAAAAAGCGTAAAATCTACATAAACACCGATAAAGTCTCTTGATCTGCAATATCACGTACGCTGAGCAGAAGAAGAAGTTCTTTATTCAAATTTCACGTTACATCCATTGGCACAGTGCCAGCTGCTTGGGTTTTAAAAGGCAATGTGTTACGTTTCGAATCAATCGGATTGAAAGTTTATGCGTAATGTCTACTTCTCTAGTCGAGCGTGCGTTACAGGTCAAATTCTTTTACCTCAACCAGTGCAACGCGTCAGCCGCTCTTCGTGCTTTTAGAACGCACAAAAAAATGCGTAAAGGTAACGGTCCTGTGTCAGTTAATGGGCTAAAAGCAATGGTTGCGACGTTTGAGAAAACAGGTTCTCTGAAGGTTCAGTCAGGCAGAGGACGAAAACCTGTATCACAGGATACAATCGAAGCAGTTGCCACGGCGATTGTCGACAGAGGACCAGACAATATTGCTGCCACCTCTAGCGCTCGTGGATTAGCTTGGAATATGGATATGCCTTACAGTACGGTATGGAAAAACTTACGAAAGATTATCAACTTCTATCCGTACAAGATCAGCCGTGTACAGGAGTTACTGTACCCCGACCATGATAAGCGATTGACTTTTGCTCTCACCTTTCTTGCCAGAATGGAGGTGGATGATGCTTGGCCGTGGAAAATCTTATGGGGAGACGAGGCCCACTTTTACCTGCATGGAACTGTGAATATCCAGAACTGCCGAATTTGGGATGACAAATCACCACATGCAGTCACAGAAATTCCCTTACATTCACCAAAGATAACTGTTTAGTGTGGGTTCACAGCGGAATTTATCGTAGGTCCATTCTTCTATGAGAACATTACCCCGACAGGACCGGAAACCTGTTCTGTTACCGGAGAGAAATATCGACACATATTGAACAGCTTTGTCATTCCGGCACTTCAGCAAAGACAATGCCTAGGGGAAATCATTTTCATGCAAGATGGAGCCCCTCCACACGTTGCTGTACGGGTGCAACAGATGCTACGACAGAAATTCACAACAGAAAGAGTCATTAGCCGCTACTTTCCAACTGCATGGCCAACTCGGTCGCCTGATCTTACTCCATGCGACTTCTGGCTATGGGGTTACCTTAAGTCCAAGGTCTATCAAGGGGTGGTCCAGGACCTGGCTACGTTGAAGGATAACATATCACGGACTGTACGGGAGGCTCCTGCAGACATGTTACTTTCTGCTGTTGTGCATACTGGCACAGAATGCAATATGTGGTCCACAACAACGGCAGCCACATTGAACCTCATTTGAATGCAAAATAAAAGGCAATTTCCGTATTGATTTGCATTTGTTAACACTCTATTTTCTATTACACAGCGCCAAATATTCCCCTAGCGGTGACTTTTGGAACTAATTTATTTTTTCGCGGAATCCTTCGTCCCCCGTCTAGTTTAATCTTCCTACAAAATGTGGCGTCATTCTCGCAAATAGATAGCGCTACAGAACACTGTGAGCACTGTCAGTTTAATTATGGCCACCCGGTATATATATATATATATATATATATATATATATATATATATATATATGTGAGGTTTAAATATGGGGGGCGATCACGCGACCTTAAAATGGGATTTTAGTTATTAAAATATAGGATTTAACAATTAAAAAGTCTGGGAGTTCAAATAAGCGGCGTATGTATTGCAGTGAAAATGGAATTAATGGGTCGGCTTGATTCAATCTCCGAAGAACCACAGATTCAAAAGGGAAATTCCCCTTTTCATTATATAATCTTGGCGCATCTGTGGTTTGAACGTCGAAGAGAAAGGAAATGCTGAGTTTAGCAAAAAAAGAACATGTACGATATGACATCACGCATAAGTAATGAGCGTCACTGAGCGTTGGTTTTAACGTTGAAACAAAGAAAAATCGTCAGAGCCATGGATAACTAGGGAATGGAAAGGATGTGTGCTGAAGGCGCACAGATTTTAATGGGGATTGGGAAGCCATATCTTTTAGTTATGGAGCTGAGAGTCGTTAAGTGATTTAATAAATATGTTAGTAAATGATAATGGAGTTGTCGTCACTGTATTTGAGTTTGGATTCTACATTGTCTCGCCATCGGACCACGGACTGCAAAATGAGTAATAGGATATTTGGAATAATGTGTTAAATAGATCGGGCGTGAAGCACCAGCGTCCGACATAAGACGGCAGCGATTCTGCAACCTTTTCGCTGTGGGAACCCTGCCTTTAAAATTCAAGAAATGAAAAAAAAAAAAAATTTCATCGTATTAAGAAAAATCTTCGGCCTGTGATCATCATATTTCTGTGCTTCAAAAATTAAGTCAGTAATGTCATCTGGCTTTACAATTGTGGGATTAGTAAAATTTTTCGTCGTGCGGAAATCTTCGGCTGTTCATCGTAAAAAAAAAAAAAATGTTCAGAAGTGTTCAAAATTTTGCTTCAATTTTCAGTGGTATCGTGCCATCTTCTCATCGGAAAATTTTTTTGTGTGTGTGGAAACTTAAGCGGATTATTTTTTTCTTCTCTCTCTCGCAAAAAATTTTCTTCAAGTGTTGGAGTGTGTCAGACAAGATTTCTGTGGCTCTCCGGGACTGTCTGCCGTTTTCAGGATCAATTTTAAGAAGAAAATTGTTGTGATTTCTATACAAAGAAATAGGTAAAAAAAGTTAAAATAAGTAAATGGGGAAAAAATTAAGGTAAGCGTTTTGATTCAAATTTACAAAATAAAAATGCCAAATAGTTTTGAAGTGTAATGTTACATGGATTAATAATAATGTTAATAACTATGTCGCGATAAAATAAAAACAAATGGTTCTGAAAAAATGTTGTTAAAAATGAGAAATATGAAAAATTACTAAATTGGTTAAATTAGCAATTGTACAAGTTGAAGATGTGAATTATTTTTGACATTAAAATATTAAAATTTTAAAATTGAAATTGTATTGATGAAAATTGAAATAAGTAACTATTATATGTAAAATGGGAAAATTTTGTGTAAATTTTGGAAATTGTGGTTAAAATACAAAAGTTAAAATTCAGTAGAAAATGTTTTCACAATTTGAAACTATTGGTATAAAGAAATGAAAATTTTAATATTGTTAAAATTAAGTACATGTTGAAAATTGTTTTCTGGGGATGATCATTCCAGTCAATCCTATTTGGTTTTCGGGGAGGGGGGAAAGCTAGATAGCAGAATATTAGTAACAAATATTGGTAAAAATTTTGAAAATGGTAATTTCATTATATTGTGGAAAATTCTAAACATGGTCGGGTCTAAATGTGCATTTTGATTTTATTCTGTTGGCAGTCTCGTTATTTTGTAAATATTTTTTAAAGTTTATTGATTTAATAATGTGTGTTTGATTTTCTATACATTGAAAGTGGGTACTCAAGCCTGTATAATAATTGATATTTTCAGATATAATTTTATGAGTGTATTTTTTAGTGTATTGATATAAATTTATTTGATATATGATATTTGTGAGATAGGGAATTGAGTTGTATTGATAAAGATGTAAGGTCTGAAGTTTTAATTTTTGAAATTTGTAGAATTGTGAGTTTTGATCAAAATGTGAGTGTATTAACATATTTTATCAAATTGAGTCTAGAAGCAGAACAAGCATGAGTTCAACCATGTCTTCTTCAAACTTGAGTAGGTTTTAAAATTGGTTTTTGAATGAAATGAAAAGTTTATGGTATTAAAATGTATAGGAAAGTGTTGTATTGAAAGTTAATTTCATACCTCAATGATTTAATTGCCTTTTTCATATTGATAAATATTGTGTATTTTGAGTATAATCATTTAAAGTTGATCTTTTAAAATTGTTATAGTGCTTTTTGGTTAATAATTTGATATTCATTTCTTGTGTGTTTTTGGTCGCCACTTGATTTACTAGTTTTTGGAGGTCTCCCTGTAATTTTCAGATAAGCATGAGTGTAAAGACATGCTCCATTATTTTGTAAAACTCAGAGGTATAATATTTTGTACATCATGGTCAAAACGAAAATTTTTTGAAATATTAGAGAATTTGAAATATGTATTAGGGTTATGTTTTTCACTAGTGATTTGTTGTGTCAAATTTGAAGTTTCGGAGGAATCAGGTATCCCCGATGATACGCTGAAAGCTCTTAATAAAATTCCCACTGCTGTTGTGGAGTATGACCACCATAACAGACATCTGAGGAAGGGTTTTAAATTCTAATAATAGTGTTATAAATAAAATTATTTTGTATGAAGTTTTGTGACACCCCAATTTTTTACAAGAACTGTAAATATTTCAAGAACTCTGAACTTTACCAATTTTAAAGTCAGGACTCATTTTCTAGGTGATGGACTCAAGGTGCTTCGGCACAAGGTTTGTTTTTCTTAAGCTAAAAAGGATAGTGTGGGTGTTCACAGAAATTTTATTTACCATTTTCTTACAAGTTCAAGTTATATTTTGTGTTTATTAAATTTAATTTTAGTGTTCTATTAATAATGGTGGTATAATATTCTATTACAATTAATTTTGATATTTTAATAATTACTGCTGAGTTATTGTTGTCATAATATTTTAAGTCATTCTGTGTCAACTTCTGTCTCAAATGGAGACATTTATGTAACTTGTATTTTTCTCAGCTCCATGGGGTTAGGTACACGACTTTAGTATAGTAAATAAGAATATTAATTTTAGATTTTTTTTAAAATTAGATGTCAAATATTTAGGAAAATTTAGTTAATTTTGATGTGGTTGAATCAAGTCGTAAAAAAGAATAAATTAGTTGGGTTTCTCTGAGTTTGTTGTGTGGGGAAGGATCCGCCCTGCACGGCAATTTTCAGTTGATGATTAATTAAGTTAATTTTAGGTGTTTTTCTCTTTTGGAGACGTGTTGCAGGGAACTGGCCATTCTTTGTGTGCACGCCTTCAGGAGAACGATCGCCCTATTCTAAACGTAAATCGAATTTAATTTTAGTTGGTTTAAATGGGTTAACAAGATGATGATGAGTTTCAGTAGCTAGGGTTATTAGTTAATTTTTGTTGTGTGGGAGACGTCCCAACTCAGCATATTTTCCAGTGGGTTAGAAAAAAATCTTTGAAATTGAATTTTGTGTTTTCTCTTCTGAGAACGTGCTGCAGAGAATTAGCTACTCCTTGTGTGCACGCCTTCAGGGGGACGGGGGGGGAAAGTTGTGAGGCTTAAATATGGGGGGCGATCACGCGACCTTAAAATGGGATTTTAGTTATTAAAATATAGTATTTAACAATTAAAAAGTCTGGGAGTTCAAATAAGCGGCGTATGTATTGCAGTGAAAATGGAATTAATGGGTCGGCTTGATTCAATCTCCGAAGAACCACAGATTCAAAAGGGAAATTCCCCTTTTCATTATATAATCTTGGCGCATCTGTGGTTTGAACGTCGAAGAGAAAGGAAATGCTGAGTTTAGCAAAAAAAGAACATGTACGATATGACATCACGCATAAGTAATGAGCGTCACTGAGCGTTGGTTTTAACGTTGAAACAAAGAAAAATCGTCAGAGCCATGGATAACTAGGGAATGGAAAGGATGTGTGCTGAAGGCGCACAGATTTTAATGGGGATTGGGAAGCCATATCTTTTAGTTATGGAGCTGAGAGTCGTTAAGTGATTTAATAAATATGTTAGTAAATGATAATGGAGTTGTCGTCACTGTATTTGAGTTTGGATTCTACATTGTCTCGCCATCGGACCACGGACTGCAAAATGAGTAATAGGATATTTGGAATAATGTGTTAAATAGATCGGGCGTGAAGCACCAGCGTCCGACATATATATATATATATATATATATATATTGTTTTATCCGCCTAGACTTCCTTATGTTTGCTTCCTGATTTAGTTAGTTTGAGTGTATGTAGTGAGTTGTAAGAAGCGATATTCAAAGTGATACCTTCTCAAATCCCCAAAGTATCATAACTGGATATTGGGCCGGATATGTCTTGGAAGTAGATCATTACATTGACATTCAACCGCTATAAAGAACAAAACTGAGTTTTTGAGCTAATATTAAGTATGGGAAATATTTATGTGGGAAAGTGAAGTGTCATGAAGAAAAAATAATGTAGCCAAAATACTATGTCGTTGGACTAAGAAAGAACAACGTTCTTACGCAAGGAATCACGTTCCATACTAAACATCGTCAGATAATTAAGGTACCATATGTGAAATTCGGAAATCCATAGCTCGATACACGTTTCTGGCACTCTGTCATTACATGGTTGAAAAGAAGGATCTACATAATATTATCAAAGATTTTTTTTTCGATTATGTGACGCAATTTTGAAAGAATCCAATGATTCTCGTTTAATGTCTTGTGTAAAATAGAGCAATGTTTATAGAAATGTATTTGGGACGTTTATTACTGCGGGGTTCATGATTTGAACCCCGAAGTATTAAATTTGAGCCAATTTGACCAAGAAAATGATCTTCCAAATGAGCGCCTCATTAAATATTTGGTTACATCGAATCAAAGAAAAGTATTTCTCAAGAAAACAGGAACAATATAAAATTCTTTTAAGATTATATCTAGAACATCGTGTATTTACAAGCACATTAACATTATATTCGAAGAATTCGAAATAAAAATGCTTTATATCAGTTTTGCGTTTTTATCTCTATGCTGAAGTCGTTGTAAAAATTACATTCGAGCAAAAAAACTTATATTCTTGAAAATGCGATGCATTTATTTGAAAACTAAAGTATTTTGATGGTTTTTCAAAAATAATGTATCTAAAAGGAAGTGAAAATCAATGGTAGAATTCAAATGGAGAAAAATCCCTTTCAAAGATGCTTGAAATTATTAGATTTATAGCTAGTGTGAAATACTTCTCAAAAGTTATCTTATATATTGTAAATTAGAAATTATTACTATCTCGAAGGTAGAAACCAACTTGTTTTCCAAAATAATGCCAAACAAAATAGAATGAATGATCCTATTAGTTTCTATTAATTCTACAACTTAATTATCGTTACATATTTTAAAAAGTTCATGAGACATGGAACACATTAGGAAAATTTTTAATTTTTCTAAAAAGTCGTTTCTTTATTAGACAGGGCTTTAGCTCCTCTTATCTGATAAAGATACTAGGATTCTAGGTAAGTGGGCAAATTTGCACTTAATAATATATAAAAATATATACACACATGTGAGAGTGCTTATTAGATATTTTTGATCTATGAAGGCATCCCTTCTGAATTATAAGAGTAGCAGAGAGAGGATTTTTTTTTTAATTTTATGTTCAATTAGGATATATTCAGAACTCATTTAAAGACCCAATATATACCAGCCGTATTTGTCATTCCTTTTGAAAGTTGCATAGGATATTATTTTAGACAAGACTGAACTTCCGATATAAATGGACTTGTATATCGTAAGTTTTATACCGTGATAAACAGTGTTGGGTATGTCTACATACTTAAAAAGGCCCCAATCAGATAAAATGCTATATTTTAAGCGGAGTTTTCTCGAATGTCATTCTCCAATTATTGTTCGATCAATTAATATACCGAAATTCTTAAAGAGGTTTAATGGCTTTAATATTTTTTTTGTCATATTATCCAAATCAAGCTTATTCTGAGTTGTTGCAGTTCATAGCAATGACGATTTGTCAGCACTGAGCATTGTTTATTCTTTATGAACCTAAATGTAGAACACAAGGATTCAGAGATATCAGTTGTACCAAAAATGGGGGGGATTCGACATGCCACGCATTTTGATTTGGAGTATTTTCATTGTTTCGGAAGTTTGTGAAAAAAGCCGACAAGTAAGTGAAAGAGCCCAAACCCTGGTATATAGTATTCAGTGGTTTTAAATATGGGAAGTTAACTAAAACTTTCCGAAATTTTAGTTTTTCTTCTCGGAAAAATTTGCTGTATTCCATCGTCTGCGAACATTCTCTCTAACGATTTCAATTTTATTTCTATGCTTTTTCCCACACATTATCGAGGGTTCAGCGTATTATTCACTGTATTTTCATAGCTGATGGTTGGAAGAAACAAGTTGACTACAAGGAAATGCTCCCCCTTTCTAATCGTTCGGCAATGGCTAAGGAGAGCTTGAAAGTGCAGTGAAAGAGCTTGAAAAATTACCCTAGAATGGGAACGGTTTCAGAGCTTCCCACCACATTCTCTAGCGTGGGATAAAGACTTTTGTGTCTATTGGATTCGCTCACCTCAGTGTTAACCTATGGAGAAAATTTGTCACATCTACATAAATCCAATAAAAATGGTATTTCCAGACAGCCTCAACTTTTCTGCACCTTGCAACAACATTCATTTGATAAATTCCGTCCATTAAACGAATTGATGAGCGTTTAAAAACGCACTATACCCGAATAATTTAAATTTTCAAATATTATTTGCATTTTTTTTTAAACGAAAAATACACAAAGGTGTCAAATTTCTTTATCTATAACGGAGTACAATTAAAAAAAACACTTTCAATCGAAGTCTGCACTTCTTGGACACATTTTCTCCATAGGCTAATACTGAGGTGAGCGAATCCAATAGGTTTAGTACACAGCAGCCTTAAACCGTACGCTTTAATATCATAATTGGTTAGTAGGTGACATAGAGAAATGAATGAACGTGTAGATTAATTTGTATTACTCAAAGCAGCATTGAAGCTTGTAAGAAAACAGGGTTAATGCAACTTATTTGGATTTCATTCTCCAAATGCTGTGTTTCAATATCTCCCTCCGATTCTTTACTGTGATATTTAAATTATTTGTGGTTAGAGAGTTATAATAAAAGATTTCAGATTTGGAAAGAAGCCAATATTTTGCGATAATCATATATAAGAATAAAACTTAAAGATTAAATAACTTCATAGAGTGTTTTTCACTTTTCTTATAATTCCTTTTTTTGTTATAATCCTATGGATTCATGAAACAAATACATTACTAAACATTTATGACCCCGGGTAGTGGAGGAGGTTATCAGTGAATGATGAAAAAATATCAATTAAAGCGTTTAAAATCTTTAAGTTACTGACGAGCATAAAAATTATTAAAAATTGAAAAAGAGTAGAATACTTGACTTTCCCTTTCGAGAGTGCTCCAAACCTATGACAAAAATACGCAATTAACTTTTTCGCAGCTTCTCGTTGATTAGTTTCAAATAAAAAATAGCATTAAGCCGATCAGAATTAAAGTTTGGTTTAGCAAGCAAAATTTCAAAATTAAGAAAGAAAATCCCTATTAGCAAAAAGCATCACGAGAAAACTAACGAGAAATAACTTGTTCCTCTAAATAAATTAATTATTTAAATAAGAGTGAGAGATTTTTTCCTACATAGTCAAATTATCTTTTTTTTAGAAGTAAGCATAGACTTACTTAAATATCGAATTTTAATTTCTTTCTGTACAGAAAGAAAAAACGTTTAAAGTGGACTTTTGAGGAATTATTTTAATTCTAGTATATAATCTTACCTTTAAACCAAGTGAAAAAATACCAACATTAGATACCTCAAACTAACGATACTATTTTAAAACGCATTCTAATATGTGCGAAGAATGGATTTTTTAAAAAGAACTTATGTAATAGAATTATTATAAAAGTAGTTTTATAATAAGCGTTTTGGGGCTACTCTGAGAAGTATTTATGAAATCCTATGTTAAAAAAAAATGGGTGTTGAAACATTGTTCAAGTGCAGTTGCTTTTGTGAGGGGATTGTGAGACATAATAGTCCCAATAGTTAAGATGGTTAGAGCAATGGAAAGCCCACTGATGTGAGGTTGCACTCCTAGTAGACGGCTCATTTCCTTTAGTTATTCATTTATAGCTTTTCATCTTTGCTGCATTTAGGGAATGAGACATTTAAAAGAAGAAAATTAGACTTATTTCATTATAAGGGACACAATTAAAAATTATTATGTCCATATACTTTAAAAATTCCGTTTTTCATGACACGAATAATTCTAACAAAGCAAAGATAACATGATCTCTTCATACCTTATTCTTGGTATCATAGAAATAAATTAAAGCCTTAGAAGGCAAAGTATGAATTTTTTTTTCTCCGCTACTTTCTTATTGTTGTATCTAAAGAATATTTTACCCTGATATGCCACAGATGTACTCCCTGGCCTTGAGGATTATCCTAAAAGTCAAAGGTTACTAGAAATTCTTTTGTTTTAGCGTTTCCAGAAATACGAGTATAATATACGTACTCAATACTTCCAATCAAAATTATTAGATCGGATTGATTTGAAAATAAAGTATTTAGTTTTACCCTGATTTTTGTTCAGAAACACAAAAATTCGTTCAAGTTTCATCATTGCTAATGATGTAAATTTCCCTAGCATGCAATTCTGTATGCCAAGGAAGCTGTTTTTAAAAGTCTATTGAAATAAGTCAAAACTGTAAAAACATTGAGGTTATCAAATTATTTAATTCTACGATTTCAGACACACTGAAAACTAATGCTCACTTACAGTCGACGTTACATTTATTTAGTCCATGGAAATACATGATTAACCTATTTGATTTCATCCCTATAATTCTTAATATCTTTCATTCCTCTGTTTTCTCTTCTCCATTTTCCTGCTTTATTTGTTGGCTTCTTTACCCTTCCGAGTGACGACATTTGTTCAACAATCTTCGGTTGTGACCCATTTTTATATCAGAGTTTCGATGATTCTCGTATTTGGGAAATGTTCAATCACATCTCATGCTCCTTGCCTGACGATGAACTTTTAATGAGTTCGAAACATGTAGCCATATTTTTAATTATATTACGGTAATTTAGAAGTTATTTGTCCTTTTAGCATTTTATGTTTGCATTACTTAGAGCAAATATATACAATTCAAAAAATTCAGTTTCTATTGTTGAGGAAGATTTATACTAGGGTATCAGATAAAACATTGCAGTACTTGCTAATGCATTTGCAACATAAATGAGTAGGATCCCTTAAAAATATTTTCCGCCCAAGGACATTTTAATTTTGAACTAAGAAAATCTGGAACAATACACCTTTAAAGCACTTGAAATACACTGAAGTGCCACTGAATTAGGGATACCTACCTAGTAACTAGTTGGGCCTCCTCTGGCCTTTTTAATTGCTGCCACACGACGAGGTATAGATTCAAGAAGTTTCTGGAAACGTTCCACGGGAATGGCTTGCCAAATATTGGCTAAAACTGTCCATAATTCAGTAAGATTCTTTGGTGCTGTGTGATGGCATTTCACGCCTTGTTCCAAAACATCCCAAAGACGCTCAATAGGATTTAAGTCTGAGCTTCTAGGTGGCCAATTCATGACAGAGAAGTCAGAGGAATGCTCATCCAACCAGCCAGTAGCCAACCGGGACTTGTGAGAGGTACAGTTGTGAGAGGTACAGTTGTGAGAGGTACACGCACCAAAGATCCCAAACTGTGCGACGAAAAAACACCCCAGACCATGATTGAGCCACCATGCCCTTGTACAGTTCCAGCCAGGCATGCAGGATCCATGTCTTCATGAGCCTGACGCCATATTCTCAGCCTCCCGTCGTCGTTAAGTAGTCGGAATCGGGACTCATCCTTCCATGCTACTCGTTTCCAGTCCTCTACACTCCAGTCTCTGTGCTCTCTTGCCCAGGCAAGACGTGCAGCCCGATGGCGAGTATAGAGCAATGGTACTCTCGTAGGTCGATGGCTCCCGAAACCCATACGGTGAAACGAGCGTTGCACAGTCCGTTTACTGACTGTACGACTGGTACCGTCATTAAACTGGGTGGTAATTTGAGCTAATGTTTGGCTTCGCTGGCTACGTACAATACGCCTGAGCCGTCTCTCACCACGCACTGTCAAGGCTAATTGTCCTTTGCAGTTTGCCCGATCGCTAGTTTTTTTCCACCATCCATGTATTCTTGGTATACTCTTGACACTGTCGACCTTGAAAATCCTAGCTGTCTGACGATTTCGGAAATTGAATGGCCCATGCGTCGCGCACCTACGATTTGTCCGCGATCGAAGGCGTCTAAATCAGGCAGTTTACCCATACTGGCAATTCCAACAACTAATTCAGAACAACCACAGTACGCGCTATATATGCAGTTACCACAGCGCCCTCACTTGCGCATACATGATGCGCAGCGCTACACAATTTGCATAGGCTTTGCTATCCCTAATTCAGTGGCACTTCAGTGTATGAACTCTTTAACGGTCTTTGTAGAATTAAAGATGGTTATTAAATAAAGAAATGCATGTTAAATATTTTTAAAATTTGTTCAAATTTAATAAAACAATAATCAAAAAATATAAAAAACATTTTGTAAGCAATTTAAATATAGACTACGTTGTAAAATATTTTTTTTCTCTCAAAAATATTTGAATTTGGTTAAAATTTGAATCGATTTTATCTTGACGGACAAATAATTTATTGTCTGAGTGCACGTTCTTTTTTTTGAAGAATTTCTTCC
This sequence comes from Dolomedes plantarius, assembly GCA_907164885.2. Taxonomy (NCBI): domain Eukaryota; kingdom Metazoa; phylum Arthropoda; class Arachnida; order Araneae; family Dolomedidae; genus Dolomedes; species Dolomedes plantarius. The sequence continues at coordinate 5,871,870 of OU015494.1, read as the reverse complement.
ATTCTGGCTCTAGAAAATATATTTCGTAGTGGAGATGCTACCCACAATTGGTGAAACAAATTGAAGTGAAATAATTCATTTCGAGACACATTAACTTCAAAATATTCTCACTTATGCTTTTCTTGACAAAATTCATAGATTCTATAATATCCTGAGAATCATGTATTGTACTAAAATATTGTTTCTTTTCAGTAAAAATTATTAAATCTGTGAAGCAAAGCATTTTAAGGCCTTCATAGAGTTGATTTAAAATACACAATTGTTTTCTAGGTAAAAATAATCGACAAAATAAAACTTTTTCATCGATTTATAATATTGATCCAGTGAACTTCAATATATCACTTTTAATTATAAAAAATATTATTAAAGATATTATGGAATATGTGAGCAATATCTTAAATATTCTTTATTACATTTCTAAAATATCCTAAATCTGTTAACAAGTATAACGCAAATAACGCAATGAATTCAATGCTTGTGCACTAGATATATAGCCCATGGCTACCTGTTTTTTGTATAAGTGTTAAACATAGTTCTCTTTAATAAATTAACGCTCTAAGATTCTCACTTAGTGTTAGCTCTTAAACACATGCTGAAATATTCCACCAATTTAATTCGTAGGAGGTGCTCCGAGATTTTTAGAAACATTTTGGGCTCACTTTTTGAATTAATTGGGATTAATGATAGAATTTTGGCCGATCCGTAACCGAGATGTCTCTGAAAACGCGATTTCTCAGGTTTGAAGTTTGACACCTGAAATATAGGGCACCGTGTGTAATGTAAATGTGACAGACTTATCTTCAACGGGAAGCAATAACTGTCTAATAGTGGGGAGGAAACAGGTTTGTTAAATATTATTTGAATCCAAATTCCATCTTGCCATTCTTATTTAAGAGCTTTGTTCGTGGGAAAATGTACTGCATATGTATTTTCTTGCAAGCTATATTATGCGAATTCTTTTCAGAAACGTAAATAAATAACGAAATCGTCATGATCATCTCTCCTTCCCAAAGACTTCTGTAAAAGGTGAAATTATTTATCTTTCCGAACTGTTTGATAGAATTCTGTCTATAAATCCCAAACTAGAGCTGTATTTCATGGCACTGGAAATTTTTACCAAGAAAGTTGCTTCATTTTCATGGTGAGAGAACGAGAAAGAATCCTGAACAGAGTGTTCTGAATAAAATCGTTTTTACTGCACTTTATTGTATATTTCACTAATCTTTTGAGAGTATACTTTTGAATACAAAAACCTTAGACAATTTTAGATCTATAGTTATATGAGCTTTAATCATATTTATATACATGTTAATATGATTATAGCTCAATGATAAACACATGTCATCTAACTATTTTCTTGAATTTCTCATTCTAAGCATATGCATTTTGTTAAATGCGAACTGCATTGTTGTTCTCTTATCATTTGGATTAATTGAAACAAAAGTTATAAAACATAAGCTCCAAATTTTCAAGCGCGTATTGAACCTGCAATAAAGATTAAGTGATTTTTAATTATCAAGAAAAGCTTCTTATTAAAATTAATCAGTTGAAAGGTTCAATTCTAACAAAACAAGTGAAACAGAATTATTTTATAATTAGTGTATTTTAGATTACACTGACGAAGAGGTCTTACCTAATTCGTCATCCCGTTTCGAAAAGGCTAATTACTTGCCCAGTCCAGGTCCATGTCAGGATTTTGAAGAAAGAGAATTCTTCTTTAGAATTTATAAACGAAGCGTGCATCAAAAATCAGTTAAAAGATTATTTTTTAAAACAAACTGCTGTCAGGATTTGCTAACAGGGGATAAATAGACTGAAACCTAAGTTTTATAGACCATTCCAACAAAAATTATGACTTACAGTATACTTGGGGATCACAATTACTTAATGAACACTTCTTCAATTCCACAATACATTAAAAATCTGTGGCTACATGTTTCGAACTACACTGGTGCGTAAAACTATGATTACATGCACAAAAAAGAATTCTCAAAAACACATAAAAACAAACAAATATAAGTAAGAAAGGGAATATAGGTGCATACGATTAATGAAACTATTAAAATTGAAAAAAAGTGTGACAATGAAATTTCAGAAAAAAAGAATATCTTAGAAACAAATGCAGATTTTGGCATTAATAGAGAATGTGATCTCTTATAACTCGTATACACATATCACAATGCGGTTTCTTGCCCTCAATAAGGGGGTTAATTTAAGTTTGTGGTATTATATTCCAATCCTCCTTAAATGCGATCCTCCTCCTGCGATCACCAGGAGGAGGATTTCAGAGTGTATCAGCTCTTCCATGGACATCCCCTTAGTTCTCAATCGGGTTCAGGTCAGGAGATTTTGCTAGCCAGCTTATTCGCTCAATTCCTTCGCTTTCGAGAAATTCATCATCCAGGTTAGCTCGATGTAGACGCGCATTATCATCCATAAAAGGAAAGTCAGATCCACTTGCACTTCTAAAAAGCCTTACATCTCGATATCTGTGGCCAGACGCAGATCCTTTCTCGAACACGTACAGGGGAGTACGTTCATTGATCTGCTCTAACTTAAATCTATTATCTCATTGAACCTGATAGTATAGTGGGAAACTATCCCTAGTTCGGATCTGCGCCATTTATTAATTCAAGCAGACAAAACATCAAGTAAAATTGACTTTATTACATCGGTAGGTCTTGGCTAATATATAACAAGAACACAGTTTAAAATAAAATGGTGATGGTTCCATATCCCCTTAAATCGTTGCAAATTAGCATTAAGATGAGAGAGGAGACGGGGAACGTACTCACGTCATACCGCTTTGGGTCTACTGCTGCAATTGAAATTCCCTCTCGGGGAAAACCGAATGGCATCTTTCTCCCGTCGCCAAATCTATGTATGGCCATAGCGTGCGGCGTTTATTCGCCATTTTCTTATTTCGAATCGAAGCTTCTAGAACTTGCGGGCTTTCAGTGCCGCTCGAATTCGTAATGGGACCCCCTTCCTGTTGGAGTTCCTAAAACGGGGAATCACTCCAAATTCAAATTGTGTTAGTACTCCCTAAGAGATCATTATGCTTTCTCATATCATCAGACCTGAACAGCCATAACGGTCCTATTCCCTAACTTTTCGGGAAAATTTCGAGTTCCTGGCTATCTCCAGATATCAACACATCTAGAATTACAGGTTAATAAACTGAACCTCGACTCGTCACTGAAGAGAGTAAAGGTCTTTTGTCGTTGACTCCAGCTCTGATATTCTCTGCATCAATAGAGGAGGCCCATCTCGTATTGTGAGGTGAGAGAAACATAAACCACTGGATTTTTGGCATAAAGACCTTTCTCATTAAGAGTTCTGTGAACAGTCTGTCGCGATGGTGAAGTTTCAGTGACTTCTGTAAGCTCTGAACTCAAACGCCCTACAGTCGACTCTCTGTTACGATGGCAGTTACGGACAGATAGTTATCTTGTAATTCTGTGGCCTTGTCCAAGCATTCAAGAAAAAGTACCAGAATCTTGATATTATATCCAAGGGGCAGAGACTGTCTGCCTGGATAGATTCAGTCATCTTGCCACTCCCATCAGTGTCTGTCCAGCCTCTAAACAGCCGACAGCTCTCCACTTCAAAGATTCGTCAAATGATACTTCGGAGCTATACAAAACTGTTTTCAGTCAATACACACCGAAATCAAACCCTGGATTGTAGAATTCGCTGGGAAACGCACTTTGCTCCGTCTTTGCTTGACGCAAGGCCATTTTTTGCATATCAGAAACAAACTGATCATATTGAATTAGATAGTTCTAATTAAGTTTGCCTTTTGTTTGTTTCCCTGAAACATAATTGATATTGAATGGGCACTGCATGATATATCACTATTTTTATATAAGTGAAGATAATTTTGGGCACTATACTTAATAGCTGATTATCATTGGTGTGATTTTGCAATTCACAAATGCCGCATTCGAGAATTGTGGCACATATATAAAAAATGCCACATTTGTCAATTGTTCATCGCGACAATCACCCTGATGATGGACTATTACCTAGTACGAAATATGTAGTTACCCATAGGCCCACCTGAAAATTTACCTACAGAGGCCACATGCATAGGCCCACTTCAGTCATTTACACATTAGCTTAAAAAATTTACGAGAGTCCAGAAATTAATACTAAACCACTCGAGTACTTAGTTTTGAAAGTCTGCCTGTCTGTGACCGCTTTATGAGTGCGGGTCCATTACTTTCCTTTTAACACATGGGAGTTTATTATACCTATACTGGTAAGATGCTGAGTCCCCTTGGGGACTCAGCACCCTACCAGTATCGAAATTTCGTAAAAATTTCGATTTTCAGATTTTCGTCTTATCACATACCACATACTTTCGACTACATTCTGACAAAATTTCAGACTGATACTTAACAAACATCTGTTATCACGTTGTCCCTTTAAATGCCACACTCACCTCTTTATTTACACAAGTCTCTCAGTCAATTTCTTGCTGCATTTCCCCATTGGTTGACTCAATGTTTTTAAAAATACGCAGATAAGAGGAATCATTGCTGCATTCAGTTTGCCTGTATTTGTAACTGATAACGTTGTTTATTTATTTGAATTCAAAGCAAGCGTTTTACTCATTGCTTTTTTTGTATCAAATTTCTACTTTTTGTGATAAAAACTGTCTTTTTTAAGACAATATTACATTTTATTTTGTATCTAAACGTGCTACTTATCGCTTTTATTAATTATAATTGATAAATATGCCTCGGAAGTGCAAAATATCTGCAAAAGTTTTACATATGATCAATACAGGTTAGTGTGGTAAGAAACATCTTGAAAGAAATACATCCCTTTTAGTTCCAAGTAATACTGACGCCAGACAGCAATATATTTCTTTTTCGAATAAATATGAAGCAGATTTCAGTGATGAATACATTATTGTCAGTTTAAAAAACTACAGAATTTGAAACTCTAAAGTGCTCAACATGTGAACAGAAAACTTTCGTTTTGTAATCTTGTGGTAAAGTTGGATTTTCAACTAAATTAAAAATGAATTGCAAAGACTGCAATCAGGAAACTGTATCTGTGAATACTTCATATACGAGTACATCAACAGAAAATAATTCATCAGGTGTAAATCTACGAATTACAGAGGCTTATTTGCATATTGATAAAGGTTACTCTGCTACAGAAAAATTTTGCATGGTGATGATTATGGCTCATTTTTCTTCTGCAACTTTTTGTAAGTGTTTAGATAAACTAAATGAAGCACAATCATTTGCCAGGAAAACCATTTTCATAGAAGTTCACAAAGAAGTGAAATTTGCACATGGTTTGGATCTTTCACAAAATCATGCCTGGGACTTAGCTACTATATCATTTGATGGAATAGGGCTTATGAAGGCTGCTGATGCAGCGATTCCGAAGACCTCAAGTGTAGTATCAAAATATCGCAAACCATGGTGGAATACGGATTGCAAGGAAGTGATCAAGAATCAACGAAAGGCATGGTGTATTTTTAGGCGGCATCCCACCACCGCAAATTTTGTTGCTTTCAAGCAAGCATATGCTAGGAAAGTACGTCGTCGGAGCCAGAGAGAGTCTTGGGTCCAGTATGTTTCCAGCTTGTCTGCTACTGCTCCCAGCAAGTATTTGTGGAAACGGGTGAAGCGAGGAATGGGATTGTATTTGGAACACCCGATTTCTTGTTTGAATGTTTATGACCGTCTACTTACGGACGCTTGTGATATCGCGAATGTTATTGGTCGCACTTTTTCGTCCGCTTCATGCGCTGACTCCTACTCGGAAGCCTTCTTACGTTACAAACATAACGAGAAGTCCAGACGGTTAAACTTCTCCACTCGTTCTACTCTCCCTTATAACTGTCCTTTTACGGAGAAAGAGCTGACGAGGTGTCTCAATTCAACTAAGAATAGATCTCCTGGGCCAGATGGCATCAGTTATTTCCTATAACACCTACATCACCGTTTCCTATTTAATATCTTATACTTGTACAACATAATTTTGTTGGAAATACCTTTCCCATATCCTGGCAAATGCTATAGTTATTCCCTTTCCAAAACCTGGAAAGGATGCAACTGACCCTACAAATTACCGACCGATTGCCTTGACTAGTTGTGTATGTAAGGTGCTTGAACGCATGGTTAATGCACGCTGTGTGCATGTGTTGGAAAGTGACCGATGTCTTTCTCCTTTGCAAAGTGGTTTTAGAAGGAGCAGGTTGACTATAGATAATATCACTGCTCTTGGATCTGAAGTTAGAAACGCCTTTTTGAAAAGGAGACACTTGATTTCCATTTTCTTTGAAATAGAAAAAGCGTATGACGGGACAAGTCGATATGGAATCCTACGTGACTACCATTTATTAAACTTTTGCGGTCACCTACCTATTTTTAACAAAAACTTTTTATCTCACAGATTATTTAATGTCCGTCTTGTACTGTCTTCTCAGAACTTTTCACCCAAGAGGAAGGCGTCCCTCAGGGCAGCGTCCTCAGTGTTGCCCTCTTTTCCGCTAAAATAAACACTATCCTAAACAATTTACCTACTTCAGTGAAAGGCAGCCTTTATGTCGATGATCTACAAATTTCCTGACAACGTCAGATATGCGGTGCATCGGAAGACACCTACAAACTACTGTCAATCGAATGGTCCAGTGGAATGCTGAAAATGGTTATGATACTGTATTTCCATTGAAAAGACCTCCATTGTCCATTTTTGCAGACGCCGGGGAGCACACCCAGACCCCGAAATATAACTCGGGCAGTATAATATACGTGTCGCAGAGAGTGTAAGATTTTTGGGTGTCCTCTTTGATAGGAAACTGACTTTCCTTCCGCATGTCTTGCACACCCGGAAAAAATGTGAATTGGACATAAACCTGCTAAAAATGCTTTCGAATACTTCTTGGGGTGTGGATCGCACTTATATGCTCCGAATATATGGAGCCGCCATCCGAACGAAACTAGATTATGGTTGTACAGCTTACGGATCTGCTCGACCATCTGTGTTGCGTAAGTTGGATACTGTACATCACACAGCTCTGCGCATTAGTATTGTTGCTTTCCGTACATCTCCCATTGAAAGTGTCTATGCAGATTGTAATGAACCTTCTTTAGACCTCATGAGATGCCAGATATCACTTGTTTAATATTTCCGTATTCTTTCTCATCTGTTACATCCTCTACGGGAACAACTACTAGACACCCTGTATGATTGCTTGTATCAGAATCGCCCTTCATGCGTTCCATCGTTTGGCGTTAGAATGAGAAATTTCTTGCGGAATTCCGATTTACATAACGTGGATGTTATGGAAAACCTATGTTTTCATCTACCTCCATGGCGGACTTGCTTTTCTTTCATGAATCCGTTTGAGAATTTCGGTAAATCTAACACAAGTGATGTGGTATACCGTCAACTTTTTGCAGCTCATCGTGCTAGTTTCCCAAACCATATAGATGTGTATATAGATGGATCAAAGTCACCTTATGTTGGCTGCGGGTACGTCGTGAACAATACCGTCATAAGTCACAGCTTACATTCGTCGTGCACTATTTATACCGCTGAACTAGAAGTCATCTTAGAAGCACTACAGGGTTTGTGTACTAGGAGGGAAAGGAAGTTTGTTTTATACTCTGAATTACTGAGTGTGTTACAGACTCTCGAATTAGATGCTCCCTCTCACCCTCTTGCCCTTAAGGTATTAAAACTCAAACACCACCTGTCAAGGCATGGCTGTAGTGTTTTATTCTCTTTGATACCCAGTCATGTTCGAAACTAGTTGGCAGATGCAGCTGCAAAAACTGCGAGTGTTACCCATGTCTGATATAAAACAGGACATCAAGAAAATAATACGTTGCAAATGGCAGGAAAACTGGGATAATAAGCTTCATAGCATCAATCCAAATATTTCACCTTGGCCGTCGCTCACAAATACAAAGAATGATGTGGTTCTGACCCGCTTACGCACTCATGTACATCTGCTGTTAGGAGAAAAGTGCTCCGAAGTGCCCTGATTGCAAGTGCCCTTTAACAATCCTTCATAGTTTAACATCTTGTAAACGTTTTAAAAATTTGTACATACGCCTTTTTAACTGTCCGTCTCCATCTTTATCACTTTTAATTGGTGAACATCCGCATCCTGCGCTGTTCACTTTCATCCGTCATATCGGTTATTATCCACAAATTTAATTTTTATGTAATATTTACATATCATATTTGTACTCCCAAATTTTAGACGTTATTCGTGTGTCTCTACATGGTTTTATTCTATATTTGGATTGTTTTTATCACTGTAATTTATATGTATATATTTTTATCTTCGTTTTATTGTATTATTGTGTAGAAAGGCTAATTATACAGTATGCCCACTAAAGTCCCTTCCCACCCTCTTAACTTCGGAACGGCTGCTGCTATATTCATAAAAGTGGTGTCTAGGTATAGTAAAGTAGCCATGCGCTACTGAATGAAGCCACCTACCGCGCCACCTGGTGGAAAACTGCGGAGTTAGCATTCCTATCTTGAGAACGGAACAAGATAGGGAAAAAAAGTGATTTACAAAGTTGTAGAAAATCATCGATTTAGTACGAAAAGATACCTTGTGGACATTAATGCAAAGAATAGAAGGGTTAAAACGCGCATTTGTTTTTTCGTGATTTTCTACACTGTGACGTGACAAAAGGATCTGAGAAAGAAAAAAAAACTAATTTTAACAATATACCTTTATTTGAGAGGTTCAAACTTCTCACCGTCAGCTGCAATACACATTTGGATCCTCGTTTGAATCTCACGTTGCACACGTTGGAGCATAGAGCGTGACACGTTGGCACAAGCGTGCGTCCGTAACGCGTCGTTTAAGGTCCTGCAATGTTTGTGGAGGGGTCGCATACACCTGCTGTTTCAGGTATCCCCACAGGAAAAAGTCCAGTGGAGTCAGATCAGGCGAACGTGGAGGCCACTCTTCGAAACCGCCATACCCAATTATTTGGTCCCCGAATTCCTTGACGAGGTACTGCTTCACTGGAGATCTCAGCTGTGGAATACTCAGCCACGAGCATCAACATACTACAACCCCAAGAAGATGTCTCTTTTATAGCTGTCGCAGGTGAACAGGCGTGACGTTTCTTACGTATTTGCATACTGCAAAAATTTCGAACACCAAGCGCAAGTTGCGTTGAGTTGATGCGACACTATTTTACACGATCTACGTATTGTCTACTCTGTTTATAAAGACAATCAGTACAAGGATGAAACCCTCGAGGTTTGAACCGCGGTCCTTTTGATTGGGGATCAAAAGCGATATACCACTGTGCACATTGCGGTGTCGTGTTTTGCCCGAAATTTAATCATTTCTCGTTTCGTTCAAGTTTCGTGGCGTCACAGTGTAGGAAATCACTAAAAAACAAATCCGCGTTTTAACCGTTCTATTCTTTGCATTAATGTCCACAAGGTATCTTTTCGTACTAAATCGATGATTTTCTACAACTTTGTAAATCACCTTTTTTCCCTATCTCGTTCCGTTTTCGAGATAGGAATTATAACTCCGTAGTTTTCCACCAGGTGGCACGGTAGGTGGTTTCATTCAGTAGATCATGGCTACTTTTCTATACCTAGACACCACTTTTATGAATATAGCAGCAGCCGTTCCGAAGTTAAGAGGGTGAGAAGGGACTTTAGTGGGCATACTGTATATATGTTTCTTTCGGGTTTTACCACGTGTTTGGCGCAGCTTGTCCTCTCTGGACCTTGCGCCATTAAACCCCAACCAACCAACCAACCAACCAAACCAATTCTCTTTAAAGTGAAATATATGGAAAGGCCATAATATTGAAGCGGGAAAATCTCAAACTTACCATGATGTTATTCGAATAACGTGGTCGTTAGTTAGGGGAAATCAAATGACCTAGAGCATGCATTGATCGTATTGCTTTCCTATTTATTCCAGATGAGAAGCTGTTCTGCCGTGCCTCATTAATAGTGGCTAAACAATACTAAATGTACAAATGAGGAAATCTATTTTGCATTATTCGGATAGCGCATCAAATTTATTCAGAAGCACATGAAAGTATCTGTTTTCTTAAGAGGATCAAACCTGCGAATGTCTATCTCTTTGTGAATTATGCAAAATCATTTCTTTACCTGTCATCCCAAATCTACTCTTACGCATCGGCGATCATTCAAAATTTGGGAGGCTAAAGCTCGTGTTGCATTGATAAAATTGAAATAAACCAAAAAAAAAAAATTTATATACGTTGAATAACACTGGAAAGTAAATAGTTTCGAAGTTTGATTTCACGTAATCGAGTACAGAAATACCCTTTTCAAGAGATTTATTAGTTATTTATTGAGTGCCATTTTGAAATTCGGGATACAGAAAAAGATGGTCTATTTAAGAAATCAATTCTAAAAGAGAGGAAAAGGGAGGAAATTTGGAATTCTCGAATATTTTTTCGTACCATGGTTAGAAATTTTTGAACATATATGAGAATCAGACCTATTAAGTATTTTTTTTAAATGAATCTCCCCTAACTTTGGGTACGGTCTCCGGTAACTCACTAAAAAAAACTTGAGAATTTCAGTTCAATTTGAAAATGATAAATATATTCAGACGCCTTTAGTTTTGAAATGCAAGATAACGAGAAAAACTAATTGGGTTTTTTAGAATGAAACCAACATGAAGTATGTGACTTGAAAATAAGGATTTTGGAGTTGACTCACCTTCTATAGAATCTGAAACAGATTTGTATCTGATATATCTATGCCTATACTGTTAACATTTTTGGAAAAACTCAATTTGGAAGAATTCGGAATCAAAACAAAATAGCTATTAAGTTTCTTAAAATGTTTTTTAAAGACGTGACAGTCTTTCAAAACAAAAGGCAGTCAATAGTCAAATACAAATCTTTGAAAAGGCTTCAAAATCAGCAGTCTAGACCAGTGTGGAGTCGCGGATAGTTTGAAATCAATTGATATCATACTGAATTATTTCATTAAAAGATTTATTTAAAATTTCTGTAATTGTATTTTTTACAATATTTTAATATGTTGGAAAAATATGCTATGATAATGTTAAATAAAATGTGAAGCAGTCTTGCAAGGTGCTTCCATTCATTTCTACCTATGTATGTGAGTCTGGCTCTTCAAAATCTTAGATCATATCAGAGTAACACTCTCAAATACTTCAAATATTTTCTGGATCACACTTCTCATTCACTTTTTCCTATTTTAGTTTTATATATAGAAATGAAGTTGATATTTTTCAGTGTTTTGATATGAAGCTTAGAATTTTGAAATCCTGCTCTTTTTTATTCGAATTTTCGTTAATTTTTACTTAAATGATATACAAACACAAAGTATAAATAGAAAGTTTTAGTCACAGGCGATTTGGAAAAAAACAAGTTAGCAAGATATTTTTTACTGTTATTATGAAAAGTTAATATCAACATTTTATTGATTTTTAAAACAGTTTGTCAAACCTTGCTTATATCTTGCTTATATTATAAACCTTGCTATTTATTTTTTTATAATTTTTGTTAACATTTTCCTAATTGTTTAAAAAAATTGGCTACTACCAAAAAATGTTCATTTGGGTCGAACGATTTTTTATTGAAAAAAAGTGAAAACAGTTTGCGCACCGCTGGTCTAGACCAGGGGTGGGCATTAAGTCGATCGCGATCGACCGGTGGACCACCAAGACATTTTCGGGTGACCGCCTTTACTAACACCTAAGACGCGCATACTAAAAGAAACATGTATTTATGGAGACTAAGGGCCTGTTCACATAGGAGTCCGTTGCGTTGCGTTAAGGAAAAGATGACGTTGAGACGAAAATAAACCAATCATAGGCCTCCAAACGATTAGCAATGCAATTTTTAACGCCTATGATTGGTTTATTTTCGTCTCAACGTCATCTTTTCCTTAACGCTACGCAACGGACTCCTACGTGAACAGGCCCTAAGTATGCAGACTAAGTCTTCTACTAACTATAACTATGATAACTAACTTTAGATGAAAATGATTTGTTTTTTAATGTATTTTGAATTGTTTGATTATAAATGCATCATTTGATATTATTATATTTGTAGCTATTATTATTATGTTTGTATCTTGCGTTTTGCATTAAACGCGGTTTTAAAAGAGTAAGTGTTTTTATTGTAGTTATGTAAGTAAGTATATATTCCGTATTTATTATTAAGTTATAATAAATATTGTAGACCTTTTTTTTTAGCTCACAACACCTACGCCACTAGGTGGACCGCAACATCTTGAAAAAATTAGAAGTAGCTCGTACCCTGGAAAAGTCTGCTCACCCCTGGTCTAGACAAATGAAATCATACATATTTATCCCACCACCCTATAGTTTTGTAAGTTATCGAGACTTTCTGACATACTTTTTAACAGATGTCTTAATGAAATAGAGAAAAATAAATTTGGCTCTTTTTTTTAATTTGAAGTTCATTCTTGATAAAATGATGTATTTTTTAACTAAAATGGGTGTTTATTTTAAAGAAATCATAACAACACTGATTAGTCTAAGAGATGATACTGCTGGGTAGTGACCGTATTGGAATTCGACGATAACCTATGAAGAACACTTTTCCAATGATTTTTTTTTTCAAATTCTACTCCGTAATAGAGAAGGAAATTTTTTTAATCAAGTTCTTTAAAAGAAGCGCAAATAATATTTTTTTAATTATGCTGATTGCGGGGGGGGAGGATATTGTACACTATTCGTTAAACGCAAATCATTTCCACAAAATTTTTAAAATGAATAGGTCAAAAATGTTGCGAATCGAATGAATCGAGTGAATTGTGTAGGTGGAGTTCAACGCACACACCGATACCATGTGAGAACGATGCAAAACTTTGTTGCTCATGTCTTCACTTGTCTTGCTGTAGGTTTGAAAGGAATGGAACACATCTTGGCAGTGCTACCCAGGTTTCATTAATTATACTCGGTATTAATTTCAGTCTAATTTTAATTGTTATATGTTTTGTTATGTGTGGTGTTAAATAAAATTTATAAAACGACCATCAAGGACTCTTACGGGTAATTTGGTACCTTACACATTTCGTATTCTAGGATATGCATTTCATTTTCTTCAAAAAATTTCTTTCTCGATTCAATCTTTCAATCCAAGTGGGAAAAATTGTCTCCATAGCTTAACGTTGAGCTGAGCGAATCCAATATACCTTAAGTGAATATTGAGTCATTAAAGTAAAAGGGCATTTCTTAGATACTTCTAACTAACTCCTATTTTTCTGGTTTGGATCATTTGATTTTCTCGAATAGTAATTTATACCCAGTCAAATATCTGTCAGACAAAATGCTTATCTTGAATATGGTATCCCTGAAAGGAATTTCAATCAAAAAAAATTGTTTAGTTACTTTTACAAATATCAAATTATTCTAAAGAGACTCATTGGTACTATTTCTCTTTCCCAATAGCAATTCTACAATTATTTTTATCAACTACAAAGAACATCTTATGGTGTTATTTACGGTTTTAACTGCTCACAAGACTACCTTAAATAAGAAATTTTTTGTCAAAAATTAAAATTTATGCTTTAGTTGGTAGTACTAATACGTTTTTGGATTGAAATTTTACTTTCGTTGAAGAGAGCTCTTGAATCTAATGGTTCTTGTAGCAGGATATTTCTTCGAGCATAACTACGTTTTAAAAAAATTTCACTTTTCAATGAGTTGGGTCGGATAAAAACTAGCAATCTCCATCAGACCTTTTTATTTTCGGTAAAGGGAATCTTATGCATTTTTGAAGATATTAATTTAAAATTTCGTTTAGAAAAATGATCACATCCTTTTTGATTTGTATTTTGGAAATACTACAAGAAAGTATCAATTTTGAAAAAAAAAAAGAGTTTGGATCCACTCAAATCTTAAACCTTTGTTTCGATACCTTTCGTTACTTCCCTAGGATAAGAGATTTGCATATGTTCATGACATCCAATAAGAGATGTTTATAAGTTTTTTAGCATTTCTGCTGGGAACTTGACTTGATTTCAGAGCGTGTTCTTGATGGTAATTGGTTATATACCACGTTGTAGCTTTTCAGCCTCCCTTTTTATTGATCTGTACCCTCATCCGTGATGTTTTGCCAATGACCCTGAATTCGCTGGAATAATTTTTTATGCTAATATGTACTCGTAAGGGAATGTATGTTTTCATTATTGCATTAAAAATATTGATTATAAAATATTTTCAAAACGGAAGCTGGTTAATTGAGAAAAATACGCATCTCTGAGAAATGATTCCCTTTCTCCTGCATATCAAATAAGGAAGCATATTTTACTAAAAGGTTACGCAAAATAATATGACATAACATAGAATTTTCCTTTCAATCTAAATTTTCAATTTCCTATGAGTCCTTGGCATTTCCGATATGTTTATTGAAGTGTCGCATCTTTTCCAACACGTTGCCTTTTCTAATTGCATTATGCCTACTGAACGGTCCTAATGGATTGAGTTGTCAAATGAATGAGTCGTGGATATGTCAAAATAGGCTAATGAATAAAATATCTTTACCTTTTCCCGCATTGTGTTGTAAAGATGGAACTTGAACGTGATGACTGAAAAGGAATAATTACAATTACGGAAAAAGAAATATAATTTGTGCAGACTAATTGTTCTCATATTTTATTGAAGCTAATTATGTTTTATTTACAGTGGAATGTTATGCATACGATATTGTCGGAATCACATTCCTGAGCATGCGAGCTACAAAATTAGCACATTTTAGAAATTTGATTTTTAACCCACCTTCTAATGATAAATGCAACACTGCCAAAATGACTAACAGATATGAAATATATCTCGAAAGGGTTGAAAATGATTTCTTTTCATGTAATATGCTAATCATCTTCGAAATTTAGCAGCTTCGAAAAAAGATACATTCTGATAACATCGGGCATCTTCGTCTACACGATTTGTATAAGTTTTTACTACCTCATAACTAACCAATTAAATTTCCTTTTCTACCGTGAGAAATATCTTAACTTATAAATAATATTCATTAATACAAGGGGGCTTGAAAACTTGATTGCTAATAACAGTAATGTGACAGTACAGTAAAGGAATGCCTATTTAGAAACAACATAGTACTGATAATAGAAGCATTAAAACACAGTGCTCCTATTTGCATCTGTATTTTTCTCCCAGTGTCAATTTAATTGCTACTGCGTCCTAGTTCTCATTAGAAAGTTATTTAAATAAAGGTTATTTCGTGATTGTTTTACTGATTTCAATACGAGGGATTTGTTATCTAGCTGGAATTCGGGGAAATGTAACGCTTCTAAATTTCACAGAAATATTGGAAATACGTTATTGGTTTTTCTATAAATTGAGACTTTAAAATGTTTCTGCGAAAAGCATTTCAAGAAAACCTGTATTCGAATGCAAGTACCGTTCGTGAGAATTTTAGAAAACGTAATCTGTCACATAAAAAGACATATATGGAATGGTGTCCCACCATTTTCGGATGGACTTATATATGTATGTAATGTAAAATAGTCATAGATAATGTATTCAAGTTTATATTTCAAATGACATGGGTATCTGATGAAATCAAAACATAACACGATTCCAAGTACAAGTGCACTCTTAGACAAAAAAACCGACGCACTAAGAAGGGGTAAATTAGCAAATTGGACACAAATTGATGTGCAAACAGATTTCGACGGAAAATGCAAAATTTTAAAATTTGACGGCCAATGAATAAACACGTGACCCTGCAACTGGCAGGATATTAAAGAGGAGAAATTTCGGTTCCAGGTCATAAATTCTTTGCAAATTTCATTCTGTGTACTCAGGTAAAAAGTAACTATGCCTCGCATACGGGTGCGCGAATAAAATGCGCACATATCAGCATTTGAACGAGGACGTGTAGCTGGACTCAAAGACGCCGGTTGGTCTAATCGGCGAATCGATCGATATTTGGATAGGAGTGATGCCACAATTAGACTATGTTAGCTGGGATGGGTGAATCATGACCGAACACAGCGTCAAGAAGGAAACGATCAGCCTAGAGAAACGACACAACGTGAGGACCGAGCACTCGTCAGAGCGAACATCACAGCCCCAGATTCATCATTATCATCGATCGTACGTGCAATTGGTGCTTCAGAGACCGCAAGGACCATTCATAGGCGGCTCAGAGAAAGGAGTCTGAGCTCACGGCTCCCCTTGAGCCAACTACCATTGATCTCTGTACACCGACAAGCCCGTTTGCAGTGGTGTCGGGCACATTCGAACTGGAATGTCACTGACTGGAGTAGAATTGTTTCAGGGATGAGTCCCGCTTCGAATTGAGCTCCGATGACCATTTCAGCAAGTTAATGCGATTGCATTTCAGCTAGTTAATGGCCGCCCACACACGGCGAGAGTTTCTACTGCTTGTCTTCGTGCTTGCCCAACGCTACCTTGGCCAGGAAGGTCGCCGGATCTCACCTCCATTGAGTAAGTTTGAAGCATTATGGGCAGGGCCCTCCAACCAGCTTGGAATTTTGACGATCGAATACGCCAATTGGACAGAATTTGGCACGATATCCCGCAGGAGGACATCCACCACCTCTATCAATCAATACCAAGCCGAATAACTGCTTGCATAAGGGCCAGAGGTGAACCAATGCGTTATTGACTTTTTCACTTTGTGAAGCTCTTTCTCATGAATAAATCATCCAAGTTTTCTCAAATTGTAATCATTTATTTTTTGTACATGTACGTCACATCTACCGATTTTCGTTTCATTCGGATAACTCCTTCTTGGTGCTTTTTTTTGTCAAAGAATGTATTTGTACATTCTATCAATGGGTTGTGTTTATTTAATATGACATTATGTAAATTGATCTTGGATGTTATATGAATTAAATATTTGACAAGTGTATCAGGAGCAAGCTTGAATGAATTAAAATGTATTTTAAACTTATTATTCTATTAAATATTGGAACTTACAAGTCATATTTTATGTGTAAAACTACGCATGAGAGGGAATAATAAAATCTAGAATTTTAATTTGTCAAAGCAATGTATAGAATTAGTATATATTTGTTATTCTGCGCTTACAGTAACTGGAATTCAAAATTTTATTCTTGCATTTTTTATGTTTGAATCATTGGTAATCAAGTACCAAAATTCTACCAAGGAAACACTAATCTTCACTAAATATATAATAAAATAGTTGCCATGATGGAATGAAAATTTTTTACTGTAATCTAATGCACAAAGGAGGAAAAAGGAAGAGGGTATCGCAGGCAATTTGAAAACACTCCCGTACAGCTTGTTAGATGAAGTATGCAATTTCTTCTATCACACTTTCATTTTAATGAATGATAAAAATCAATATTGTTCCAACTATGTTTTACACTGATAAAGTGCAAAGAGTCAATATAGCGACCGAAAAATTATGACATTCCTAAAACAATTCTGGCAACTCTTTAATGTATAAAAGTAATGTCCCCTCCTAAAGAAATAGTCTCGAGGGTAAAATTTTATTTATTTATTTATTTTTGTTTAAATTGTTAAGAAAAAGAGATCAAACACTTTGATCATTCAGTTGTAAACAAAAAAAAGAATCAAAAACTAGAAAAAGCCAGAAATGTTTAAAAAACTATAGCTGAAGTAGAACAAGAACCATTGAAAAGGGGCTTTCTATGTAGTAAAGGGAAAGAATTTTATCATTGAAAGACTTTTATTCTTAACTTGAGCTCGTTGCATGATTGAAGATGAAAGGAATTTTGTTGTTTTCACTGGGACAAGAAATTTATTTTACTTCTTTAATCCCATAAATTTTCATGGCATACAATTTTTCGAGTAACTGTTTCGTGCCCATTTTATATTTGTAGAAAGGATTGCACAATTGAATCTGTAATTTACCCACTGAGCCTTTTTATTAATTAATATTAAACTTTTTCAATGTGACTTTTGCTGAATACAGCAAAAGATAAACATTTAATTCAATTTTAAATGCATAGAAGTGAAAAATGTAATTCTTTCTCTTATTTGCTGCCATCTTAACCTATTAAATTAATTTTAGTAGGAAAAGGTGTTGCTTTCATAATACATAACAGAAAACTAAATATTGATTCGTCAGTGGCGCAAACTGGGGGTTGCGAAACATATGGGAGGAAAATTTAGAGTATACTAAATTATATAATTCAAAAACATGCTTTAAACTTTCTATAATTACATATTTTTACACGTTAAAAATATATGATATCGTTAAATAAATTGTCAAGCAGTCTTGCAAGGCTAAGTTGGTTCCATTCGCTTTTGCCTATATGCGCGAGATAAGACAAACAATGATGATATCAGAGTAGCATTCTCAAATATTTTACCATTACTTCAAGTCAAATTATCTCAGTTCACCCTTCATTTTTTCCATTGGACTTTTATATAAATAAATGAAGCTTATAATTTTCAATGTTTTAATAGGAAGCTTATATTTTTAGAAACCATGCTCATTATTAACTTTAATTTTTACCTAAATAAAAGTGAAATACATTAATATTTTAATATAAAGTATTAGTCACGTGAGATTTGGCAAAATGCAAGTCTAGATGGACCTTTTTTCATTGTTATTATGCAAAGTAAATATGTAACCTTAATCTACAGTTCATTGATTTTTGAAAGTCATTTCGTTTTTCTCTTCTTTTGTTAACACTTTCCTATTTTTTTAAATTGCTATTTTAAAATTGCTATTTTTTTAAAATTGTTGTTTTTTGAAGGAAACGGATCGCGGTTGAAAAAAGTTTGCGCACCACTGGTATAAATAATCATACGTTGATTTAATTAAAAATGCTTTTCATCAATTATTCCTTAAGATGTTTGGATTTTAAATTTTGAATCTAAAATAAGCTTCGAGCACTGGGGATTATTTCCGACCTTTCTAATTGCACAGAGAATGTGTTGAATGAATGTAGGAGCTATTTAGGACATGCGAAAATATGCTACTGAATATAATCTCAGGATCCCTTTTATCTGGGGGTAATTTTCCTGCCTTGTGGAAAACATGGAAGCTATGAAACTTGAAAGTGAGGATTGAAAGGAATAATTATGGCACAATTATTCCTGTAAAATAAGCAAATGACTTGTGCAGACTAATTGTTCACATATTTTACTGAGGCTTATTTCGAGTAGAATGTCATGCATACGGCATTATCGGGATCAAAGAATAAATGCATTTCTGAGCGCGTGAGTGATACTTGGGTTGATCAACGAAAACTGGTATTATAAAGGATCTTTCAGTAGAAGCGTATGGAATTAAACGAATAACAGAGCTACATACCACTCATGAAGCATAATTCGTTTGAAGTAATTTATTTTTTCATCAATAAATATTTTATACTCTATAACCTGAATAATTTTCTGCCTAAGATGGTAAAAAATCTCGTTTCAATCTCGACCATTATCTAAATTACATTTAAAACCTTGACTTAAAGTAATACTCCAAAAATTTTAAATTTTTTAAATTTTTTTATAGACGAGTTTTGATAGTATTTCCTGGAGCGGAATAAGATCATTTTAGTGATCAGTGTTTATAAGTACCACTTTTGTGTTTGTTTTGTAATTATTCTTAATGAAATACGATTTTAAGATAAAATCAGAATGACTAGCGTGCTTTTTCAGAGCTCGAATGCCTTTCTTCTCAACAACAGATTGAATGTTTTACAGAGATCCGAAATGTGTCTTTAGCCCTTTGCATCCATTCCCATATGCTATTGCCCCAACTCTTTTTGTTTTCATGCGGAGACGTATTATCGGTGTGAATACTAAGGGAATTCCTGCTCACTTTGTTAAAAGGAAATCTTTTCTCTTTCAAAACTCGCATCAGTGAAAGCTAAGATTGACTCAATTATTTTTAGCAGACATAATTTAGTGATAATTTCAAATGAAACGTTCCAATGATTTGGGAACCTTAAACCTGCATTAAATCTCAACTTAATTACAGATAAAATTGTTATGAGACATTATTTAGTACTAACTTCAAATGAAACGTTCCAATGATTTGGGAATGTTAAACCTTCATTAAATCTCAACTTAATTACAGAGGAAATTGTCATGGCTTAAACTTATGCGTTATAACCGAAGTTAGCATTTTTTCAACTGTAGAGAGTTTGAAATTTACCAATTACGAAGAAAAACGTTTAACCGAAAAGGACCTAATCGACGTTTTACTATTTATGATTGTCAGCTTTGAAGTAATTGTTAAACAGAGTTATGAGATGAAGCACTGCAATGAAATTGTAATTTAAAAAGCAGCGATGTAAAAATATGTAGTTACTTCTATTCTAGAGATATGTAATTCCTTCTCTATATTATCAAATATTCATTTAATTTATACCGTATAGTCATTTTAGCTCTTTTAGTAAAAAATGACTGTTTAAAATGTTTTACAATCCCGCCAATTATTGAGCATTTCATTACTTCTGAATGAAAAAATTCTCGTTAGTCTAATGACATTTATTGGTATTATCTGAAGATTAAGTTCTTCACATTCTCTTGCCATTATAACATGGTTGTTCATTTGAGTCTTTGGTTCCGCCGCAAGTATTAATAATGGACTGGCATAGAGCCTGCAGGATTATTTTAAAAGTCTGAGGCTAATCTAGAAAACCTATAACATAGCATTATCGAGTACCTTTTTAACACTTTCAGATTCCATTTCGACCTCAACGTGTTTTGTATAGTTATATAATTAAGGATTTTTAATGTTTTAGTTAATACTTGGGAAATTTTTATTGGGTTAGAAGATGCCAAATATTATTTATTAAAGCTGAAAATATCACTTATAATCATTCTTACAGAGTCGTACAATTTTTAAATAAATGAAAGTGCATTAGAATGAGATATTCCCCAAGTTTCCTGTAAGTTCTGTTTAAACAGTAAAAAATTTCATATCTGAAACCGATGACTAAAACAGAAATTTAAGCAATTAAAAATATTTCATTGTTCAATCATTAATTTAAAAAAATCCCGATCCACATCCTTCTTTTTTTCGACATCCACTCCAGTCTCCTGTACTTCGCACTACCCTAATATCCGACGCTCTAGCCTAACACGTCATCATCTCTACTACCAAATTTTAGCCTCATTGCGAGATCTTTGTCTTTCAACTGTTGGAAACATATTACTGAACGGTCACGAGCAAACTCGTGTTCTCATGCATAAACGTAGGTGACCAGTAACGAGTTAACTCGTCTATAGCGTGAAAGGTGATGAATGCGACCGGTGTATAAAATTGTCAGTTAACAATGTGTTAAGTCTCCTTTGTAACAAAACACACTCCCAACAAAATTACTGTACAACCTTGGAGGCGGAGCTATCGTTCCAGAAGATGCCGTTAACCCATCCGAAATACGGTATTATACTGTAGCGTACTGGAAATAGCGTCTTATTTTTTCCCGAGACCCCACAAGAGCTTGAAACACAGCGGCGTGTTTTTCAAGGAATGTGTTGTTCGGTTCCACCAGTTCGGAACACGTGGGGGGATTAAAAACCGTTTTCCTTACAGATAAGCCAGTAAAGCTGTCATCCTAACGTTTCTGCAAGGTAATAAAGTTCGGCGTCTAAGAAGAGCTGTCAGCCGATAATCTGCCGGCCCCTCCACTCCGTCTAAAAATCCAGACACGGGGGGAGAGACGCTTGAGAACGCGGGCGGTGCGGATGTGTGTTTAGGCTCCGTACGTTGTGAATCTGGACGGTTTTTTTAAATTGAATATGTTGCACTGTTTTGAATGTTAATTATTTTTGTTAATACATTGTTAAGTTTTGTTTTAAAAATTTGGCCTTCGTTTGTTAATTAGAACTCTGTCTTTCTTGGTATGGATCAATAGTTGTGAAATTTCTTCAAAATGCCTCAGAGAGAATCGCCTTACCTACTTACAGTGACGCCACAATACCTACGACCACTGTAGTCTTACCTCAAGTCCCAAGTATTCATAATTTCTATTAGAATTTTTTATTTAAACGAAATTTATAGGTCTATAAATTTCTTGTTCAACTTTGCTCTCATATTTGACCTTCATATGCTGGTATTAGGTTTTTGAGTGTTTACAGTGGATGTCCTTGAATTAGGTGGTGTAAACAAATGCATGAAATCTCGTTTATCGAGCGCGAAAGTAATTTAAAAGGATGAAGTGTGCAGTGTTTGCCGTTTGGGATTTTTATATTAACGCAGAAGCAAAGGATGATATGTTTGCATAGAGGTGGAAATGTGATAATTGCGGGTGATTTTCACTGGGGAGGGGAGCACTTGAATGCTGCTTTGCGATCAGTTTTTTCCCTGACAGTGATGATGGAAATAGATACTAAATATTTTTTTTTCATGAGGTTAAATTTTTTGATTACGAAGCACCTGCATGTCACAAAAAGTCACGCGAGAAAAGTAATATGAGTGTAAATGTTTCTTTGTGGCGAAAATCATCAGGCATTAAAATTTTTTATAGCAAAATATGCAATGTAAGACTGCGCTCAAAACAACGTAAACTCTAAGCTCTATAGCCAAATTTATCTATTACGTAAACAGTTTTTGTTTATATATATTTTCACGTATTTAGCTATATTTTATAACTTTAGATGTCATTATATAGTCCTTTTTTCATATCTTAACACCTCTTACTTGAATAAATATTCTTCTTTTTAATACTGATATAATTCTTTTAAAATTTCGTTTCTTTTAGATAAAAATATATTACGCAGACTGTCTAAAATAATATAACCAATTGTATGCTAATTTTACATTACGTCTAATTTTATACGATTTGTTTGATGAATTCGACTTAACATTAAAATGTGCACTAGTGTAAGGTTCCACTTCTGTTGCCCTGATGGAGTTAATCTTATTTTTTGTGGTTAATCCTTTGAGTTTGTATGGGCATTGTTTTTTTTCTCTACAAATGGTCTTTATGGATTTCTCTCTCAATTGGTTTTGATTGACGTCATTTAAGATGACGTGACTAACACTTAATTTGAATGAAGCTAGAAATGACAAGAACTTTCATTGTCTAATTGAAATATCAAAGATTCGAACTCCATCAGATTGTTTGCTTTTGGTGCGTCGAGAATGAGTGAGTGATAAGCTCCACTGATTTTTGATCATTTACTCAATAGTGCCATGTGTGAGGTACCTTACTCATATTTCGAGCCTGTAAAAATGAGAATACAGGTTTCGTCGTTTCAGAAAATGAGTAGGAGCTGCAAAAGGGATTGTAATTTATCTTTTTAATACGTCTTGTCACAGAAATATAAACATCTGTTGGTCATTTAGCCTAGGTTCGACCCTGTCGGTAGGTTTAAAAACATACATAGTAAACGGGTATAAAGTATTTTATACAATTTTTTCAAAAAATCTGTAGAGATTGATGCCTTCGAATAAGAGGTAATAGTAAGTAACTGTGATTTTCTTTTACCACCCAATAACGGCGGTAGATTTCTACCGAACTAGGTTTGCGCTTTGAAGGAGTCTTTTACCTTTAAAAAATATCACTGCCTTACAGTTTCATGGTAAATAAATACTGACAAATTTTTAGTTGAAATTCGTTAAAAAATTATTTTAATTGGATAAAACCATAAAGACTCCCCAGAAAACACTTCGCGACCCACAGGTTTGGAATCACTGTTCTAGGTCATGGTTGTCCAGAATTTTAACTTACCTGGGCCGCACTGCGGGAAGAGGGATTGTCTTGAGCCGCATATAAAATATGTGATATAGTCAATGTATTTAAGTAATAAAACTTCCTTCATTTATTTTCGTTTTAACAAAAACATCAAACAAAGAAGGTAACATAAAATAGCGGGATATTTGACTTTATTTTTATGAAACTACTACAACAATATGTTTGGTTCATTTCAAGTGGTTGCAATTCTCAGTGTATTTTTAAGATGTTTCTGAGACATTTTTTATATAATTTTGCTATTCGTGTGTTTCACCTTGGAAAATAGTTGCCAAAAAATGTACGTAAGGGTGAAAAGCGATGACATGGATAAGGTGTGATTTGGAAGCGAGGGATATTTGTTTCTGCGAGCATGAACAGGGGCGTGCTTAGGGTTTTAGCGGCCCTGGCCAAAACACATTTACTGGCAATCAAATTTCTCTACGTACTGAGAAATGGATTTTGTAAGACAATCCCGATCCCTCCCCCCCCCCCGAAAAAAACTGCATTCACTACTGATTTTACTAATTATTACTTTTAATGAATTACGTTTCGATACTTAAAAACGTACATTCTATCTACGTAAAAGAAAATTATACATCAAACTATAATTGGTCCACTAAAATATAAAATTAATCAATTGGTATGAATAATGAAACAATGTAAAAATTATTTACACAATTTAAAAAATGTAAATTGTTAAAACAAATACTTACATGTATGAATTTGTTGGTTATAACGCAATTTTTCTTGCTTTCTGAACAGCAAAATTGTCTATGATAAGTGAAAAGTCCAAAGATGGTGAGAGATCATTTTCATTAGAAATAAGTGCCAAGGAGGACAGACGTACAATCCGTATTCGAAGCATACTAGTTGTACCTGCTTTGTAATATTTTCAATTCTTCGAAAAGTGGGAAATAAAATCTATTAAAATGACAGAGAGAACAAGTAAGAGCCATTTTTTGTTTACCCCACTCCTTCAGCCTTCAGACCCCTTTCTTCCCAACAGGTTTGGAGCGCATTTACTTACTTGTCTTACACTCCCTAGAGAAATGTCTTGTCTATGGTTTGCTTTGAATAGATCAAACACTTGGCCAAATGGTATTAGTGTTCGTTCACAAAGATATGTTTACGTTTTTCTCAGTTTGCAACTATTCTGTGAATACCGACAGATTCCAACAAAAAACGGTTTATAATTCTTCAAAGACTGTATGTAGTGACTGACAGATAGTAGAAACTGATATTGAAAAAAAGGAGTGATAATCAAAGTTTTACTATAACTGAATTGAAGATAAATCATGTTTTTCTAACCGAGAATTTTTTCGAACCAAAAGGATAGTTTGTCAATTAAGATTCTTTCTACGGTTATTTTCAAAAAATCGAAACATATATTTTTTTATAAGTTGAATTACAGAAACCGTGAAAAATGATTGATTTCTTAAAAAACCCGTAACATTTAGAAAAGTGTTGCAATGAGGAACAAAAATGGCGGCCCTGAATTTTTAGCGGCCCTGGGCGATTGCCCAGTTTACCCACCCCTAAGCACGGCCCTGAGCATGCGTCATATAAAGCTAACGATCTTCTGGGACCTCATGCAGCCTTCGGAGCCTGTTAAATGTCGTTTGGTTAGGAATTCACTCTTTTATACATGCCATATATAATTTCCCAACAGAATTTTTTTTTAAACTCTGAAGCCATTTTAACGCTATTTTGAACATACCAATTAAAAAAAATATTCATATTTTATAATATAATGTGTATCTATGATATACAATTAGCGACAGAATTATGTAGGGTCACATAACTGTACTGCAAAATATCTTGGTGTAGCAATCAACTTCAAATGATCATTAGGAAGTGAAATAATTCTAGATTGAGTATAATAATGCAATATGGCAAACCCACAGAACTTATAATCAGGATAAATCAACATCGCACAAAGTGTCACAGTAAATTTCGAAATATCCTCCCATTTGTGCACATTCGATTGAAATAGATTTCATGATCACAGAATTGAATGCATGGGCAGAGAATAATTTTGTATTGACAACAAGAAAATTCCTCAAGATATGGGACTCAATTCACTTGAAAAGTATGCAGTTTTAGATACAATTGTCTTTGTACTTGTGACTTTAATACTTTCAGTTGATCACATACGTTTATAAATTATTTTATTTTGTTACAGACCCCGTTACCATGAAAAGTTAATGTGATATGAAAGTTATTTTACTAAGAATCAAAATATATTATAGGGGATTCCATTCCTGTATTGAATAATATTACATTGTATAAAATCAATACTTTCTGTCTAAGTAAAATTTCTGTTATCAACCCCATTGGATTTATGCAATATATAGTTCTAAATTGTTTGAATTCTCTGTAGAGAGAGATTCTTATCTGAATTATATTGGTAGTTTAAAAGACCATTAAAGCTCTGGTAAATACTAATGTCAATTATCTCAACAGTTCAGTAAGTAACGATTTATAACTCATTTAACCACATTTTTGGACGAAACAAGAGTGCAGTTTCAGTCAATACATTCCAGAATGCATATTATGAGTGTAACATCAAAGTGATTTTTCAGCCATTATAAATGTTTACATTTGCAAACTTGGAAAAAAAAGTTCCAAAATGTTAACATTTTGGAACTTTTTTTTTATTATGCCAAATCGTTTCCCCCTTCTTCCAGTATATTCAGTTCAAATTTGAAGTCATTCTGACCAGTGGTTCTTTTTTTGCAGCCTTTTGAAAGTGGGACTTTAATTATGGACACCCTGTATATAGATATATGTATTAAATTGATAGATATAACCTTTCTTGAAATTTATAAGTAGTATATGAATGTTTCATGGTAACCGTTAGTCTGAGATGGCTTCAGGAAGAAACTTGTAAGACTGGTGTAATGACAGAATGTCATGACTAATCCAAGACATATCTTACTGAATTTCCAATGGCTTCCTCTAACAGATGTCTATCGTAGAAATTCTAAGAAAATTTGAGATGAGCCAGAGAATTCAAACAACTATACTACCGTAAGATGGGGTTACTTTGTGACGGAATTTAAGTTTTTTCTTGTGCCAGCCGATCAGTTTTAAAAGGAACCCAAAACGAAGAATTGCAAAACATTGGTACATTCTTTCCTTACGTAGTAATGTATTGTGCTAACCCGGATCTTTAATTACCATTGAGAAATTAGGGTTTAAATGTGTCACAAAGTTGTCCTACCGAGTGGGTACTTTGTGAAATCTGTGTTTTCGCCTTGAAATCCAAGAGGAAAAATTACTTGACACAAAGTTAGACAGTAAAACTTATCAAAAGCTTGATACACAATTATATATACCTATTACAAGTAGTGGATAGCTTTGTCTATATCTTTGACACCAAAGAGAACTCAGGTGCCTAGGGCAGCCATCAGTTCTTTGAGAAGATGAGGAAATTCGTCATTCGGCACATTCTGCTCCTTCGGGTAGTTTTTGTTCCAGATAGTCAATACTTCTTTCTCTTTTGGGGATGTATGTCAGGCAAAACTGTTAAAGAATTTTGAATGGTCCGTCGTAAGGGTATTGTAGTGGACGTCTGATACTGTGGTTCCTTATGAAGACATGTCTCGCCGTGTGTAGATCCTTATGGATAAAAACACTGCTTTTCGAATGTCGGGAGGCTGGAATCGGTCGATGCTTCCGCATTATTGAGCGCAAGTTTTGTGCAAACTCACTAGGCAAAATAGTTTTAGTAGTGCCGGCTGAGAATTCTCCAGGAAGACGCAGTTTACATCCGTAAACAAGTTCAGCTGGAGTTGCATTCAGGTCTTCTTTTACGTTTGTACCAATGTCTAATGGCACCGTAGAGAATACGTCAACCCAACGGTCTGTCTGATGGCACATTATGGCCACTTTATGTTGTCTGTGGAATTTTTAAAAAATCCTGTTTACTTGGGAATTATACGAAGTCGTACGATTTTTATTAATTCCAAGTAGTCTGGAAAAGGAACTAAAAAGGTTACTTTCAAAGTTGGTGCCTCTGTCTGTTGTAACTGTTTGTGGGACACCAAAACGGGATATCCAACCTGAGCAAAAACACAGGCGATTGTTTCTGCTCACTGATAGGGAACTGGGAAAGCTTTTATCCACCTAGTGTATCTGTCGATGCTTGTTAATATATAAAAGCATGCTTGAGATGGTGGTAAAGGGCCTACGACGTCAAGATGGACATGAGGAAATCATCCACTTGGCAATGAATAGTTCCCTAGGGCTGATTTGGTGTGCCTGTGTACCTTGGATTGTTGGCAAGGGATGCAAGATTTGCACCATTGACGAATATCTTTGTTCATACGTGGCCAGACATACGTTTCTTTGATAAGTTTAATACTTGCTTTTGTAACTGGATGCGAAAGATTGTGCAGTGAGGTGAAAACATTATGCCTGAATTGTGATTGTACATATAGTCGAATATTACCAGTTGTCATATCACAATAAAGATGTTTTTCAGTATTTGGCAAGGTCACTAATTTCAGCTGGAGATCAGTTTTAGAAGAAAGTAGGGTTTGTAATTCCTCATCTTTAGTTTGAGCAAGAGCCGTT
This sequence comes from Dolomedes plantarius, assembly GCA_907164885.2. Lineage (NCBI taxonomy): Eukaryota > Metazoa > Arthropoda > Arachnida > Araneae > Dolomedidae > Dolomedes > Dolomedes plantarius. The sequence goes on along the minus strand of OU015494.1, from coordinate 5,843,622 downwards.
TCATTAAAATCCAGTGGACTTTGTAAAAAAGCAATTCTACAAAGAGCATCGGCAACAGCGTTGTCCCTTCCGGCCACATGTCGAATATCAGTGGAAAACTGACTAATATGCTCTAAATGTCTAATTTGCCAAGGTGCATGCTTGTCTGATTTTTGAGAAAATGCGTAAGTAAGTGGTTTGTGATCTGTATGGTAAACGGACGACCTTTCAACATATGACGTAAGTGCCGAATGGATGAGTACACAGCCAAAAGTTCTTATCAAAGGTGTTATATGTCGGAAATATTTCTTTAGAGCAACGAGTAAAAACGACTTGATTTCCTTTAAAACACTTTAATGGACGAACGCACACAACACCACACAGCAACTGACATTCTGAAGAGCTAACTAACTAACTAAAAGTTACAGTTACATTATATGCTTCCGGCGCGCGTTAGAAGCGCCGTCTAGTGAGGAGGTAGGATGACGCAACATCCTCCACCCGCAAAAGTGTAACTCTAACATAACACATGTTTTGAAAGGCATACATAATCAAGAAGCAGGAAAACAAAATTGTTCAAAATGAAAATTTTAAGTTTTAGGTTGCACAACAACTCTTCCACTTCTGGTTGTTATTGGAGCATTTCTCATAATTTCAGCAATTTTACCGGAAGTCTCTAATCGGTACAACCGTTGAAATGGTCGTATCATTTCACCACTTAGCGTTTTGACCCTCGCAACACGGGAAACACCATCACGTCCCTTGAAAATTTCAACAATTTTAGCCAAAGGCCAATCAACGCGTTTTTTATTATCTGAACCAATTAAAACTATATCACCAACAACAAGCGGAGTTTGAACAAGATTGCCTGACTGTTTGAGAACGGAGATATATTCCTTATAAAACCGCGCTTTGAGCTTATGCTTTATTGCATGAAGGTGTTTCGCCCTCCCTCGAAGGTTTTGTAGGTCGTTTTGATCTAAATCTTCGACACACACTTCAATCTGATCTTGTAAAAATAATGATGGTGTGAGAGGCACTAGATCAGATGGTTCCTCGGAGAGGTAAGTAAGTGGTCTGCTGTTCAGCAAAGCCTCGCATTCACACACAACGGTGTGAAGTTCATCGTAATTAAGGCACGCTTTTCCCAAATTGCGTCTCAGCAATTCTTTGAGCATTCTGACTACCCTTTCCCACCAACCACCCCACCAGGCGGCGGAGGGTGGGTTAAAGTGCCAGGTAATTCGTTTTAAATCAGAATGTGCAACAATAGCGCTCCAATCGACGTTCCGGAGCTCGTTGTTTGAGCCGATGAAGTTCGTTCCATTATCCGAGTAAATTGTTTTCACTCGGCCACGACGAGAGATAAAACGCCTCAAAGCGAGCAGAAAACTTTGCGTTGAGACATCCGTAACAAGTTCGAAATGAACTGCTCGGTAAACCGCGCAAGTGAAAATTGCGATCCACACCTTTCGACGATCTCTAAGGACTAGTGGACCGGCTAGGTCCACACCAGTTGTTTCGAAAACCGCAGACATTCGGACGCGATCTTCGGGTAGGGGAGCGCACATTGTCGTAGAAGACCTGGTTTTGAACTTTTGGCAAACAACACACTTGGACACAATAGACCTCACGGTCTTCCTTGATCGCAAAATCCAATACTTTTCACGTAGGATCATCACAAGCGTTTGCACACCCGCATGGCTGTGAATTCGATGTCGTTCCTCGACGAGACGAAAAACAAGTTCATGCTTATCAGGCAGCAAGATTGGTCGCGTGAAAAAGTCGTCATCATCGGAAGAGATCAGCTTTGTCACAACACGTAGGAGGCCATCAGAATCGGTGTACACAACAAAATTTGGAGGTATGAGGCGACGGTTCTTACCAAATGTGTCTCTTTGGATGTAAAGAAGAATTTCCAGCTCGGATTTCCTCAACTCCTCTGCGCTTAGGTTACCTTTTAGTAGTGCATCTTTTTTTTCACTTGCTAATGATTTAGCATTGAAGATGAAACGTTTCACAAGGGCTAAAATTCGAACGATTGAAGAAAACCTTGACACTCGCCTGGTCCACTCGAAGAAATCAGGCTCGGCAGTACCCAACGAGAGACCTGTCACAACTGTTGGCCTTCTCTCCTTGTCAGCCAGCTCCACAGCATCTGAGAAATCCGATCTCTTGGTGTCCGGCCAGGAATCGCGGCTTTCCAACCACGAAGGGCCCTCCCACCAGCGAAAACTGAAGAGAGTTTGTGCGCTGCACCCCCGTGAAGCGATGTCCGCTGCGTTCATCTGAGATGGAACATAAAACCAATTTTTTTCCGGAGAGTTCGATCGAATCTCTTTTATGCGATTGTGAATAAAAGTTTTCCAAGGTCCATTATTTTGGATCCAACAAAGGACGACTTTTGAGTCCGTCCAGTAAAAGGTCTGCACGTTGGGAATGTTCAATGAAGTTTTTACGTTCAGGACCAGACGAGTCCCGATTACAGCAGCCATTAGTTCCAATTTAGGAATGGTCATTTCAGTTTTGATTTTGGTGATGGGATCCTTCCTAAGAGGAGCGACGCGTGATTTTGCCTGAACCAACCTAATTTGAACATTATTTTTGCATTCGATTCGCAAAAACACACACGCAGCAAAAGCTTTCCCACTTGCATCGCTAAACATATGAATAGTGGTGGTTGTTTCATCGATTAACCCCCCAAAGTAACGCGGGATTTGAATTAAATTCAAAAACTCCAAACTTGCGAGCCAATTTTCGAATTCCTCTACAATTTCCGAGGGCAATCTCTGATCCCAAGATAACTTTTCATTTTTCCAAGCCTTTTGCATCAATAGTTTAGGAATGAGCGTCACGGGGGCGGTAAAACCAATCGGGTCAAAGATTTTTTGTGCGAGCGACAAAAGTTGTCGTTTTGAACACGTATCGCAAATTTCAGTCGAAACACCTCCAAGATCGCACGCGATTACGTCAGAATTTGGATTCCATAAAAGGCCAAGAACAGAACAACTGGGTTTACCAAGGTCTTGTCGTTCTGAAGAATTCACCCTACCCGTGAGCTCAAAACTTGCTTTTGACATGATGTGACAAGCTGTCGTTTGGAAATGTTGTAATTCCGCCTCATTTTCGACACTTGTCACAACATTGTCGACATAGAACGAGTCTCGCAGTTTCACTACGACATCATTTTCACCTTCCTTTTCTCTTTCAAGATGATGATAAATTATTGCCATAAGCAAAAAAGGTGACGAAGACAAACCGAATACAACTCGGCAATGCCTCAATATTTTAATTTCGCGCTTTTCGTAATCCCTCCACCACAGAAATCGAAGACAGTCTCTATCAGTAGGGGACACGCTTATCTGAAGAAAAGCCTTTGCTATATCAGAAACTACTCCAAATCGACTTTTGCGGAATCTATTGAGAACAGAAGGGATCATTTCAATATAATTTGGACCTGTAGTTAAACATTGGTTTAAGGAAACTGAATTTTCATCTTTTGAAGAGGCATCAAATACTGGTCGTATCTTCGGTTTTTGAAAACCTCTGTTTTCAAAAACCGAATCAAAAGTTCCAGGTCATTCGTTTTTGAATCACTGGAACGAGAAATGGAATTTCCTTCTCTCTCCCAAGCAATTAAAATATTTTCAGGAATGGAAGCTTCAACAAGTGGGTAAAGCATGCATGCGTATTTTTCTTTAGTTACACCTAAATTTTCTAAGCAACGTAATCGCGCATCTAATTGATCAACTAAATCAGTAAAAGACAAATTATGTGTAGGGTTTAAAACTAAATTTAAGAGTTCACGAACATATAGTTCAATAAGAACTCTGTCATCTGCGAAACGCGCTTTTAAATTTGTGATGACAGTTTTGTAATCACTTTTAGACACTTGATAGGTTTGAACAAAATCAAAAGCCCTACCTGTGGTAGTTTGCATTAAATAAGCGAGTTTCACGTCGTCCTCGATTTTCGGATCTCCATCAATTTTCTGGAACATTGACCAAAAAGAAAACCAATTTTTAGGACTACCATCAAATTCCGTGAGCATCAACTTTGGTAAATTCAAATTTAAAAATTCAGACTACCTGGAAGCAACGTTCATCGGTGGCACGGTGTTGTCGGAAGGCTTTAAAAAATCTAAATACCGTGTTTTGGCACACGTAAAATTGTCTCGATACGTTTCTGCTCTCTCGAATTCCTGTTCTAAAACTGAATCGAGCTTTGCCACCTCACCCTCCTCCATAGTACTTTCGCTTTGCGACAAATGGGACTGGACAATCTCCTCATCCTTGGATAGCAACCGTAGCATTTTCTCCTCAAGCTTAGCAAATGCCTGAGTAGCAGAAGCAACATTCTGTGCAGTTATGCACGCATCTAATTCGGTAATTGTCTTCGTGACAGTAGACCGAAGAACTTTTCGTTCTAGAATTAAAATGTTCGCCATTTCAAATTGGGTTGAATTTTACGTTGGGCGCCAGATGTTATATGTCGGAAATATTTCTTTAGAGCAACGAGTAAAAACGACTTGATTTCCTTTAAAACACTTTAATGGACGAACGCACACAACACCACACAGCAACTGACATTCTGAAGAGCTAACTAACTAACTAAAAGTTACAGTTACATTATATGCTTCCGGCGCGCGTTAGAAGCGCCGTCTAGTGAGGAGGTAGGATGACGCAACAAAAGGAGCTATACATGGTTTCAGCAGGTGAAAGCTTACGCGAAAAGAAACGAAGGGGTTCAAGCTTACCTTTAACGTACTGATGTAGCACTGCACCAATACCAGTGCTAGAAGCATGTACCATAATTGATAGATGAGTATCAGTAGCTAGATAGGCCAATAGGGCTGCATTCGCAATGAGGTGTCTGCATGTCTTGAATGCTTCTATTGTAGCCTGAGTTCATTCAATTTTAGTTTTATTTCCTTTAGTTTTATTCTTAGTGAGATCAAATAACAGACTGCGCGTTAGCGGCGTCTCTCAAAAATCGACGATAAAAATTAAGCATTACCAGAAAACGACGTAACTGTGTAATAGTTTCTGGTTGAGGAAAGTTGCGTAAAACATCAACTCTGCCGGACATGGGTGAAATCCCTTCTGCGGAGATCTCATGTTCAAGAAAGGATAAGAGAGATTGACCGAATACGCATTTATTTAAATTAATAATAATACCATGTTGCTTAAGTTTTTGGAATAAAGATATAGGGTCAGATTAGTGTGATTCTATGTCGGTTGATGTGACTAGCTGATGTGACTATCAATGTAGACAAAACAGCAATCCAGGTCCCTAAAAATACTGTCCATAAAACGGTGAAACGTCTGGCTGGCATTTCTTAATCCGAAAGTCATGTAGACGTATTCAAACAGACCTATCGGTGTAATTACGGCAGTCTTAGGAACGTCAGGTGAATGCACCGGAATCTGGTGATAAGCCTTGACCAAGTCAATTTTTGAAATGTCGTTTTACCAAGTAAATTTGCAGTGAAATCCTGGATATGTGACAAGAGTTGACGATCAGGGATCGTGATGGCGTTAAGATGACGAAAGTCTCCGCAAATGCGCCACGATCCGCCTTTTATAGGTACCAAATGTACTGGACTTTCCCAGGGGCTCTTTGACAGGTGGATAATACTCTGGAATTCTTTTTTAAAGCATCTAATTTTTCTGTGCTCAGTCGCCGAGGCTTAGAAAAAACTGGAGGTCCTCTGGTCTCGATAGTATGGTTAATGGTGGGTGCTTTTGACTTAGAATTGAGGTTTTTGCTGAATAAGCTGGGAAAATCATTTAAAATTTTATGGAAAGGTGTGTTACCAACAACTTGCGTGAAGTACATTGAGAAACAGGTTTTAAATTTTCCGCCCGAGGATAACGAAGTAGAGTTGTCAATGAGTTTCCTGTTTTTGACATCAACTAACAAAGCATACGTTTTCAAAAAGTCAGCACCAATTATTGGGTGAGAAATATCAGCCACAACAAAACACCAACTGAAAGTACGATGCAATCCCAAATCTAGCACCAGGCGTTTTGTTCCATATACTTTTATCGGTGAAGTATTAGCAGCGAAAAGTTGCAAGTCACCTGCTTTATAAGAATTTGCATATTTACGTGGGAGACATCTCAAAGCCGCACAACTATCGATGAGGTAATGCTGTTTCGTAGATTTATAAAAAAAAAAATAAGCGACTCTGAGGTTTGTACTCTGCTTTCACCGTCTGACCAGGAGAGCTTAACTCTTTTCCGACCAAGAACAAGGTGATGAACATTTCGTTTTTGCCAAATTTAAAATGCTAACAGCAATTTTTAGTACTATCCGACTTTTTAATTGAATTTCGACTGTTTGACCTTCTGCATTGTATCAGTGCAAAGTTTTTTTTGTCCTTAGGGTACAAAGTTAGCCTGTGTACCGCATTTTCCAAGTTTTCATTTTTTTTGTTAATTATTGAACCTCACTGTCTTTAGAAGTTTCTGCGATTACTGTTAAAGGATTTGAGATTTCACATACCTTGTCATCAATCTTCACGAGACCATCCAATGCGTCACTGCTAATGTGTAAAATTTGTTGCACGTTATTTGGCAAACGCTGCAACCAAAGTGAATGAAGTACGTCATCTGAGATTTTTATAATAGCCAAATTACGCATTTCATGAAATATGATAGCTAAATTATGCATTTCATGCAATAGCTGTGTAGGCTTTTTATCGCCAAGTTGACACTCTTGCAGTAGCATCCGGAGGCGAGAACTTTCAGACTGAATAAATCTCCAATACTCGGTCTTTCAGCTTTTCATAGGCGTTTTGAAAGAGTGGCGTTTTGAGAATATCCCGAACATTCTTTAAGACCTTACAATCAAGCGTCGCGGTTACCGCATGAAATTTATTGAGATCCTTTTCTATGTCAGCTTTGACGAACTGGGATTCAACTTGGAAAAACCATAGATCTTTGTCGTCGTGCAAAAATGGTGGTGCCTTAAAAGCAACTCTAGCTAACTGAGGTTCTAATTTATCGGAATCAGTAAGAATATCTTTGTTATCTTGCATCTTGTAAATTACAAATATACACTGAAGTGCCAATGAATTAGGGATAGCAAAGCCTATGCAAATTGTGTAGCGCTGCGCATCATGTATGCGCAAGTGAGGGCACTGTGGTAACTTCATATATAGCGCGTACTGTGGTTGTTCTGAATTAGTTGTTGGAATTGCCAGTATGGGTAAACTGCCTGATTTAGACGCTTTCCATTGCGGACAAATCGTAGGTGCGCGACGCATGGGCCATTCAATTTCCGAAATCGTCAGACAGCTAGGATTTTCAAGGTCGACAGTGTCAAGAGTATACCAAGAATACATGGATGGTGGATAAAAACTAGCGAACGGGCAAACTGCAAAGGACAATAAGCCTTGACAGTGCGTGGTGAGAGACGGCTCAGGCGTATTGCACGTAGCTAGCGAAGCCAAACATTAGCTCAAATTACCACCCAGTTTAATGACGGTGCCAGTCGTACAGTCAGTAAACGGACTGTGCAACGCTCGCTTCACCGTATGGGTTTCGGGAGCCGTCGACCTACGAGAGTACCATTGCTCTATACTCGCCATGGGGTTGCACGTCTTGCCTGGGCAAGAGAGCACAGAGACTAGAGTGTAGAGGACTGGAAACGAGTAGTATGGAGTGATTCGAGGACGAGTAGTATGGAGTGAGTTTCGATTCCGACTATTTAACGCCGACGGGAGGCTGAGAATATGGCGTCAGGTTCATGAAGCCATGGATCCTGCATGCCTGACTGGAACTGTACAAGGGCATGGTGGCTCAATCATGGTCTAAGGTGTTTTTTCGTGGCACAGTTTGGGATCTTTGGTGCGTGTACCAACCTCCCTCAATACAATTCGGTACGTAGAGTTGCTGGGTGATCTCCTCCATCCGTTTATGCTGTTCTGTTATCCGCACGGTAATGGAATTTTCCAGCAAGACAACTGTACCTCTCACATCTCCCGGTTGGCTACTGCCTGTTTGGATGAGCATTCCTCTGCATTCTCTGTCATGAATTGGACACCTAGAATCCCAGACTTAAATCCTATTGAGCATCTTTGGGATGTTTTGGAACAAGGCGTGAAAGGCCATCACACAGCACCAAAGAACCTTACTGAATTATGGACAGCTTTAGCCAATATTTGGCAAGCCATTCACGTGGAACGTTTCCAGAAACTTGTTGAATCTATGCCTCGTCGTGTGGCAGCCGTTATCAAGGCCAGAGGAGGCCCAACTCGTTACTAGGTAGGTATCCCAAATGTAGTGGCACTTCAGTGTATAATACCACTTGAAAGATATATAAATATTTTAAATTTCACTAAATGTTGTATAAACAGGTATGCAAAGAAACAGTAAGAGAGTTAGCACTAAATTGAATAGAAATGTAAACAGATGGCAAATGTTGTACACGTCGACGAAAAATCACAAACACCTGCGATAGATCAACGTTAAAAGGGTATTTGACACGTGAAAAGAATTTGATTTGCTGTAATCTACATTTCATTACTAAATAGCAGCATCAAGAAAACTACCCCATTTTTAAAGCTCGAACTATCTTTAAAGTTTCACTCAATACTTTGATTGTTCACCAGTCATCACTTTGGGGAGATATGTCAGGAAAATCTGTCTCCGGTTTGAGTGATTGCAAAGCAGTTCAACCAAACCTTGGTCTTTTATTTCAAAATAGCCAAAAATTAAGATGATGAAAGAAACATTATAAATTACCGGACATAACACAGAATAACGAGTGGTAGTCGATTTTTATTCACCTGCAGCACTGGTCAGAAAGCGTCGAAAGACAGGACAGAATGGTCGCTGCTGTTGACTTCCTCCTCGTCCTGGCTCAAAATGTTTTAGCCTTTTAAACGCTGCATGCCTCGAAAAGTAGCGTACAGAGCTGTGCCGGCTTCGGAGGCACCGCAGATGGTTTGTAGAAACCGTCACGCCTCAGACTGCGCAGCGTGATCACTATACTCTCCAGTGGTATTTTAGAGGATGGAAAAATGGAACATCGAGCGACTGGAGTTGGTGGGTCGACTTTGTGGGTTGTTTTGTAACAGTGTCAATGTGTCACAAAGTAGCCCCATCACCTTTCGATATTTAGGTTATGTTCCCATATCTCTCGGAAATACCACTACACAAAAGTTATATTGCTCTACAATCTAACCAATATGTTGATAATGAAAAATAATTATCTGTGGTAGTTGGTTGTATAAGGTGTTAGCCTTCAGCACACAAAGTTTTGTGAGTCAATAGCTTGACAACAGGTTTGAACAATACACTGGCCAGCGAAGACAAATGGCGCGCAGAAGCTTCGGACACTGGCCATTAGGTGTCTATGTTGGACAAGCTGTTGGCGCTATTATTTGCCTACCCGGTATCACGGGCGGGACGTAAGATCCGAAATACGAAAAAAATACTATGTGTCTCAAAGTTACCCCAGAAGTCACAAAGTAACCCCATGTTACGGTATATATCAAAATTAATTCAAAATGTACTTCAAAAATTGTTAGTGATGTAATGGATATTAATAAATTAATGTTCGAAATATTCTGATCAGGAGGTCAGAGTTGATTAAAAGTTTGATTGCACTTCTTTTGATAAATTTTGCATCTTATTGTTGAGACGCTAGTTTTCTGATACAGATTCAAATTTTAAATGATGCATGGATTTTTGAGTCGTGCAGTTTTTAGAATCAACATTCTTCTAAGTACTAAGTTATATTGAATCTTATTCACTTGTGGTGTTCAACTCAACCTTAATAAGATGCAACGAGTCAGCCTGCCTGTAGAAAGGACAGCGTTTGCTCATCTCCATCTTCATTTTTCTCGTTCGAGGATTTTTGCACTAGAATCGCAAGCCGCGATCTTGTAATTTGACTCAACATTCTTTATTGTTATTTGTTAGACATTATTAAATTGTTACTTTTGTGTCTTTAACTAGTAAAGCGAGAAAAGTACACATTCCAAGCATGTGCAATTTCTACTAAACACTCTTCTCTTATTCACTCTTGTTTCTGTAAATATATGATCACAGAGGCAAGTCATACTGGTATTTTTCTGTTCAGACTTCAAATATTACTGATCAATATACTTGATTTCTATATAAGGGAATGGAGTACATGCCGTGCTTACTGAGTTTTGGATTAGATGAAATAATTATTGCAGTTTTAATTGACGCGATGAATGACGTATGAAATGGGTTTCTTTCCAGGGGAAGAGTGATTCACCCTTTTTAAATGCATGTTTCCAAAATTTCATTATAAGATGTAATTTCTGTATATGTCAAGGTTACCCTTTTCCATTGAACATTTTGTTCATCACGTCCTTAACTGTTAACTATTCAGAACCTACTGAAGTAATATGTATTAACTGGTTATTTATAATGACATTTTGACAGCTTTAAATTCTTCAAGTAAAATGGTATTGATATCATGTTCATAAAAATGTTATATATAGTTGATAGTAATCTCTATAAATGGGGAAGTGATATATATTTGAAATGAATACTCATTATTTTCCGAATGCAGTTTAATAGTTTTTCCGTTCGAAAGTGTGAACTTGGAATCTACTAAAACTTTTCTTTGATATGTAAGTTTTGTAGGTATAAAAGAGAATTTCATTTTTGAATGGAGTGTCAAGTGTGAAATTTTTATCAATTCATTTATCTCTGTAAGCTATAAATATGACAGTGACAATGATTTCCTTGAAGAAAAATGTTCTGCGGGGACACATAAAAGGATATTACCATTAATAACAGAAATTCTATAAATTTCAAAAGTTGAAAGAATTCTGCTTTTACGAGCAAAATAATTTGTAAGAATAATTTTTTTGTGTCAAGTGAAAAATCAGTTTTTCTGTCCATTTATTGTACAAGCTGAAAAAGTGAGAAACTTTCGACATATCTTACACTAAGCGACTAAAAATAATTTTTAAAAGCGGTGAAATGTCTTGATTAGTTTTCCATGCTAACCAAACACTTTTTTTGAACAGATTTTTCCAGTACGGACATTCCATGAAAAATAACCCATCCTATTAGGTATATTTACTTTGTATTTTTATAACTGTTATTGGAACGTCTCTTACCAGAAGTGAGTCTACTGAAGCTAAATATTATCAAGCGTTTACTCGCCTTGCAGATCATATAATTGTTTTCTGTATTACTTATTTTGGACATTTTTGAGTCGTTCGAAAGAGTTATGATACAAGACATTTAATCTTCACACAATGTTTCCATAATTAATGAAGATATATCAATATTCTCCCAAATTTCCCGGAAGTTAAAAAAGAGAGATTGAACAACACATTGAAACAAGTGAGTTACATTACATTCGCACCTGCAGAAATTTGTCCCTGAATAATATGCAGAGCTGCTGATCACCCATAGATACTTTCGTACGGAAAGAGACTGAGGACTCACTTGGGTAAAATGGGACTGAAGATTAAAATAAAAGATAAAGGGATCAAACTATAACTGCCTCATCTCTCTCAACTCGCTTATTTCTCTCTTTCAAAACTGTAAGTACAAAGGGCAGGAACTAATTCCATCTTCTTTCCCCAAACTACCTTGCAGTACCATTGGTTAACCTTACAATATCATAACAAATTGAGGTAAATCACTTGACATGTTTTCAAATTTATCAATCCTATTTTGGATATTATCCATCAGATTTTCTTATAAACTGTCATAAGACTTCCTGTTACTCGAAAATATCGATTAAAAATTAACATTTATTTCGGAGTCAAAGGCTACAACATAAATTTCGTTCTTTGCGATATCATAAAAGATGAACATGCTACTGCTAGTGTGAAATTTTGTTTCTAAAATTTGTTCAGTGTATAAATGTATTAAAAATAAATTATTCATGATAGGCAGAATATCTTAACAATTAAAATCTATTCTGATACTTAAAAAAAACAACAAGAGAAACGAGAAGATAGTATCTGAAAAAATAAATTTTGCATAAAACAAGAAAAAAAAGCAATTACAGTTTTTGAAAAACTCACCATTGACACAGATTTTATGTTAGCGGGATTTGACAGATGTGCTTTGAATAGGGAAGGTGTCAGAAGCAGGATTTACTTCATTTTCGGAGAAAATTTTAAACTTCAGATGTAATAATACAGGTATATAAGAATTAAAAAAGAATACTAATTTTCAAGCACTTTATTTATCCGAAGATGCTTCAAGATGGAAGTCAGAGAAGCATGAGTTGGCCAGCAAATAGAAACTGAAAATAACTACGTACGTACTCTGTGCTACTCTGCTCTTAACTCTGCGAAAAAGGAGAAATCCCTTCATAGTCCATTCCTTCATGGAATCCCTTCATAGTTTTTTGTTGTGATGCCGAACATTACGGCGCCAAATGGGAAGCCGCATCGGAACAAGTGGTAGCATATTAAAAATGTTAAGCCAGCCAAAAAATGGTGAGACAAGAAAAAGCGTTGTGTAACAGAATTAAATTATAGATTTAACTTCAGGAAACAGTGCACTATGAATGATAACCCAGATAGGTTGTCTCAGGTAACATATATTAAGTAAAGTAGTTATTTTAAGTTAACCGCACTTAACCAAGTACGAAATAACTAACCCTACATACAGCCTGCCCCACGTGCTAAGCATATTACAATACTCATCAAATTAATTCATACCAAAGAAACATTATCTACTACAGTAAATTAACAGACAAGGGGTTTAAGGAGCAAATAAGAAATTTATTCAACAAAACATAATGAAAAAAAGTAATACTTAATAGTTAGCTGCCATGCCTTGTACCTCACTCCCAAGGACCATCACTAGCTCCCAAAGTGTCACGTACACCCGGCCAGTCCCAGAGCTCTCTGTCGTTATTTTTTTAAGTTAGCCATGAACCGCGCAAAGCTGTATTTCGCACCTGCGCAATACGTGCTCAAGCCACTAGATTTGGCGTGCATCGCCTTTCATGGCAATACTTCACTTTTTCTTTTCTGCCAATATATGGCGGTTACGAGAGACAGTTATAAAGACCTGAATATTATTAGATATACTCCATGAGTCTTTATAACAGTTGGTGTAGGGATAATACACTCTTAGACAAACACACACACACACACACACACCCCAAAAATATTGACGCACCAAGAAGGGGTAGTGAAAATTCGACACAAATACATATGCATACAGGTTTTGACGGAAAATGCAAAATTTTAAAGTTTGGCCGACAATGAATGAACATGTGACGCTAAAGCGCCTCTTAACTGCGCAACTGAAAGGATATTAAAGAAGAGAAATTTTGATTCCAGGTCATAAAATCTTTGCGAATTTCATTCCGTGTACTCAGGTAGACAGTAACTATGCCTCGCATACAGGTGCGCCAACAATATGCGCAGATGTCAGCATTTGAGAGAGGACGTGTAGTTGGGCTTAGTGATGCGACATCGATAACAAAACATCGATGTTTTGAAACATCGATATTCAATATTAAAACATCGATGCTAATAAAACATCGCCCAAAAACCATCGATGTTTTTAAACATCGATGTTTTAGAACATCCATTTTTTAAAACTGGTTTAGTAATCTCTAACATTAATGTTACTTCCGTTAGTCTTGGGGGGAGGGGGTGTTTTAATTTTACTCTCTGATTGGGCAGACACAAATGACAAAAACTTGGTTGCTTTGGGCTACATTGATGATTCAGAATTCTCGTTGTAAATACCGCCATGTTTTGCCTTCAAATGTCCAGATAAATTCGTGGTATTGCCAGAAATTTTGAGGGACTTAAGGCAAATATTGCATTTCGCCAATTTGTCAGTGGTTTTGTAAAAATATTTTCAAACGGTACTTTTGGGAGGCATTTTACTAGTAATATTAACGTCAACTTATATAAAACCAGAACAAAACAAAAACTTAAATTGATGCACTCGTGTATATACTATTTGTAAAATAAAACCCCATGGAAGGTTCTGGAGTGTCAGGAACATTCCAAGCCCTCTTATTGGTTCATTGGTTGTTAATTGCCATTTATCTGTTTGCTAAGGAATCATTCCCCCTTTTGTATTTGTCCTTTTCAGAATTCAGACTTACATTTACTGAGTGTGAAAATTATGCTACGTGGTTAATTTTTTTTATTACGGTACTTTTGCATTAAAAAAAAAACATCGAGACAACGCAAAACATCGAGCACAAAACATCGGTGTTAAAAAAACATCGGCTTCAATAAATCGATGTTTAAAACATCGACATCGATGTCGCATCCCTAGTTGGGCTCAAAGAAGCCGGTTGGTTTAATCGGCGAATCGCTCGACATTTGGATAGGAGAGATGCCACTATTAGACGATGTTGGCAGGAATGGGTGAACCATGAGAGAAACGGCAGAACGTTAGGACCGAGCAATCATCAGGTAGGACCTCACAGTCCCAGATTCATCAATATCATCGATCGTACGTGCAACAGATGCTTCAGTGACCGCAAGGACCATTCATAGGCGGCTCAGAGAAAGGGAGATGAGCTTCCGGTGCCCCTTGTACCGACTACCATTGACCTCTGTACACCTACAAGCACGTTTGCATTGGTTTCGGGTACATTCGACCTGGAATACCACTGACTGGAGTAGAATTGTTTTCAGTGATGTGTCCTGCTTCGAATTGAACCCCAATGACCAGCGAATACATGTCTGAAGACGCCCGGGACAGCGGTGGGTTATCAACCTGACTACCTTCCGCCATACGGGTCGCCAACCAGGTGTGATGGTCTTGAGTGCCATTTCATTTCATAGTAGGACCCCTTTGGTTGTCATCCGCATCACCCTTACAGCACAGAGGTACGTCGACGATATTCTACGCCCAGCTGTGTTGATCTTCATATCACGCCACCCTGGGTTTACATTTCAGCAAGATAATGCTCGACCGCACACGGCGATAATTTGTACTGTTTGTCTTCCTGCTTGCCCAACGCTACCTTGGCCAGCAAATTGGCTGGATCTCTCCCCCATTGAGCACGTTTGCAGCATTATGGGCAGGGCCTTCCAAGCAGATTGGGATTTTGACGATCTAATGCACCAATTGGACATAATTTGGCATGATATCCCGCAGGAGGACATCCGTCACCTCTATCAATCAATGACAAGCCGAATAACTGTTGCATAAGAGCCAAAGGTGGACAAACGGTGTGACTTTTTCACTTTGTGAAGCTCTTTCTCTTGAATAAATAATCCAATTTTTTATAAATTGTAAACATTTGTTTTTCTGTACATGTATATTACATCTACCGATTTTCGTCCCATTAGCATAAATTCTTCTTGGCGCGTCGTTTTTTTTGTTGTTTAAGAATGTAATATGATTGTTAATTTGAGTAAATTCGCTACACAGACTTTTTCTTTAATGCATAAGCAGATTAAACCAGAAATTCTTTTCTTGTGCTGCTCTAGATAATGTGGAAACTTTTACGTATCTGGGCACTGTTTTCGACTTTAAATTCATCTGGAAGAAACATGTAGAATATATATCTGATCGAGTATCAAAGCGACTCTATTCTCAAACGACTCGTGGTTGCCTTTGGGGATGTTCCCGATCTACCCTTATCCACACATATCAAAAATATATTCTCCCAATATTTACTTATTGCTGTGAGCCTTTTATTACCCTCTCTGATATTCTATTGCAAAAACTGCAAAATCAGGCTGTTAGATTCATTATTGGTTCTGTAAAAACTTTCTTATCTATTCAATGTTACTACTTACTGGTATTAAATCCTTAGGTTTTATTTTCGAGGAAAAGGCCATTTTACTACTAATATAAAAAATTGATGCTTGAAAATTACTGGGTTGAATATCTACATTTCCCTGGAAACCTAAAAACATAACACGGATTCATTCAAAATGTTTTTGAACGGGCGTTAAGGCTGGATCTTCCCCTTCAACTTGAAAAACAAGTAAAACTTACTAACCCTCTTGATTGCTTCAAATTGAATGTGAGTTTGTGTCTCAAGCAGGAGATTATGAAGCACGATACTCCCATCACTGTTGTACATCTGCTTGCGCTGGAAACAATAAATATCCGTTTCCCTGAACCCCACTGGTTGAGAGTATTCACTGATGGTTCCTTTATGCCGGAACAGCCCTATGCTGGTGTTGGAGTTTTCTGCAAATTTTCGTGTTTTATGTTCCTGTGGGTACTGTCAGAACAGCTTACGAGGGTGAAGTTATTACAATTTGTGTAGCTCTAGAACAGCTTTTCTGTTTTTCGACAAATTTATAAATGCTGCCATGCTTTCTGACTCGAGAACGGCTCTTTGTTCAATAGAATTTATGGATAGTCCCTTTTCCGGTGATGTTTTAAAATGCCAAAACTATTCGAAATTTACCTCAGTTGTGTCAATCTGTCGCTCTCCAGTGGATCCCTGGCCACTGCGTAATTTTGGGAAACGAGAGAACTGATGAATTGGCCAAAAAGGAAACCTCCATCCAACAAGTCAATAATAACCCGGTCCCTTTTCCAACCTTAAAACGAATTATAAGAAGAAAAGTTTCCAATAATTTCCATATACAACTAATGGAAAGAACTATTAATAAGAAGTGGAAAAATCTCAGACCAAACAGCATTCGCGACTGGATACGACGGTAGGACGTTGTGACGCTCCTAAGCAGGCGTCTCTTCAAAATATTATCTGATGTGTGTTCGTTAAGAAACAGCTTTCGATACACAGCCACAATGTTTATTTCAACAAACAAGGAGAAACATCTAAGACATTAACAGTAACTTGCTACATGAACGTCTGATCTCTCAGTACAGAACTGTCAATTCTCCACAGACTTCAGAGGCTTTTATCGAAATTCTCATTGGCCGCAACAGACGTGACCCAGTTCCGACTCTTCAAAGGACATACTAAACCACAACTGTCTGGATTCTGACCCTCACTGTTCTATCTGTCGTGGCCAATTTGTTATGGATGGTCACCACATTCTCCATTGTAGTGGGACGACTGTTGCCGAGCAATATTAGGAAGCGAGGAGGCGAATGAGGAAATGACTTTTTATGTTTATGCTCTTGTTTCTAAACAATGTGAATTTTCAAGCCTCTGCCTTTGGAAATTAAAAAAAACTGTCTGTGCTTCAAATCATATGTACAGTAAGTACTTTACGTAAAATACCGTTTTTATTGTTGGTTTAATTACAGGGATGCTCTATTGTAATCGATAACTTAAGGGCTTGTAAACATTATAAACCCATGAAAAAGTAATCCGTTCTTTCTAACGCGGTTGTAACTCTTCATATATGTTAAGTTGATGTTTTAACAAAATGAAACAACAGAAAACATCCGTACAAGGAGAGTATTTTTTATAGATAGGTAGTTTTTTTATATATAGATAGGTTTTTATTGATAGGTAGTATTTTTTTTTATAGACATTAGGAGAGTATTTTTTCATAGATAAAAATTTAAACTCTTTTTTAAGGTATAATTCCTACGCAAGGAAATACTCCTAATCAAAATAAATGTTGAAGTATTATTCTTTTCATTGCTAAAATGGAGTAAGAAGTGAGCTTTATTATTAATTCCAAATGTACATATGTTGACCGCACAGGACTGGATTAACGGGCGATTAATGGGCAATCCAACTTTGAGAAAAGAAGCACATAAAATAATCAAAACCCTTTTTTACTCTACCCTCGATCGTTAAACAACCCAAACAAAAATAAAAAACTACCCTTTTTCCCTTGTCCATTCACCCACTTATGAAGACACATTCCACCTTCAGATATGACTGAAATTTTCTCTGCCTAAATTTGCTTTCAAATAAAATGCATACTTTCTGATAGATATGTCAGCCATAAAACAATGTGTATGAGGTAAAAAGTAACCCAAATGAGAGCTTACAAATATTACATTTTGGAGCGATAGTAATACCGGGATTCGTTGAAATGATCGATTTTAACCATCAATCATGAAAGATACAAAGCGTCATACTATTCTTTCAGCATTTTCAGCTGTTGATTTTGAGTGCGTTTAGTCTCTAAGACATACATTTTTATAAAGTCGAAAAAAGCTGGGTAGCACTTTACGAAAACATACCATAGTGTTTAGTTGTAGAAACATAAATTGTGGCATACTATCTACAGACTTCGAAGAGGAAATTTTCATTGGAAAATCGACCATTTGGGACAACTACATGGTCGCAAGAAATCAAACAAAAAAATGAGCCTGCGATCACATGGGAGTAAAAGAAATGAAACAGTAAAATGTTATAGAATACTGCGAGTTGAGCATTCCGTTGCAGTTCATGTCGAAGGTACAGCCTGTAGTTTAACGACACCAAGAAACCAATTATTAAAATCATTAAAGCCTGTCATTACCCCTTGTAATTTCTTTTACTCGAATCACCAACGTTTGAGCAAGTTCCTGCAGAATTGGACAATTATTAATCAGTCTCACTTGATTATAAAAATCTTATGATGTTTAATTAAGAATATAAAAGAAAAATACTTCTGTTCATATGCTTAATTCTCTGAGAAGTTCTGTATAGCATGCAGATTAAAATTTTCTATATAAACTGTGGATATTTTCATACCGCAATGAGTCTTAAATTATTTAAACAAATCTGTAAAAATACAGGTTATAGCATAACATGCACAAATAAGAATCAAACTGGAAACAAGATTCATTTTTTGGGTTTGCAATTTTTCTATGTACTAACACCACTCTCAACCGCTGAAGTGTGCTTTAAAATCTTATTAGTATTGGATTTGTTTTGAATTAGTTATTGTAATGAGAAAGAAGACTTACGCAATAAGATTTTGTTTCTGAGGGAAATAACATTTATACTGAAGTAAGTCCTTTTTAATACATGTTTTGAAATACATAGAAATCACGCGGATCATATTTCTACAGCGAAAGAGCGTTAATAAGATGAAAATTTTACTATTCGTATTTTTATGATAAAATGTATATTGTTGAATGATGCGACGTCTCATTCTCAAATTAAAAAACTTTCAATTAAAGCACACTATTTCTAGTCCTTTGAAAGCATACAAGTTCCCTTGGATGTCTGTTCAGATTTGCCATTATCATTAACAAAAGATGTAAGAATTAACATTTTAATAAATTTCATATTTTATAACAAAAAAAGCATTTCTATAATGTCTGAAACTAGAAATAATATGGTAATTAAAGCTATTAAAATTCTTAACAAATGCACTTTAAAATATCACTTCACTTGGATGATCAACACGTTGGTAACTAGTAGAGGGTGAATTCGATAGTTTATACTAGACAAAGAGCAGGTGAAAAATTTAAGATTTATTGCTAAAGTCAATACCAGAGCTACTCATCCAAATAGCCGAAGATATGATGTGGAAATGAAAAAAAATCGTTATTTCTGTTTGTAATGAGTGACTTTTAATTTCATTGCTACTCATCCAAAACATATTGCATCTCAATACGCTTTGCAAATCATAATATTAAATAAATCTCTTGAATTTTAATTTTAAGGCATAATGTTTAAGTGAAACTGAAGTACTAAAATTATTGACAAAACAGAATTTCAACAAAAATCCATTAGTATCGATTTTGAGTTTGTTGATTATTTTCCGAATTTCAATTGAGTGTAAGACGATTAGAATATGAGTACCGATGTTTGATGATTTCGATTAGTTTTTTCTTTCAGAGAAATATATTAAGAGGGATTTTCGGAATTCAACTATTTATCTCGAGATAATAATTAGTTTTTCTCTATTTCTTAAAGCTAGGACTTGAATAACGGAAAAGTACACCGAACTTCTAATTAATAATATACAATGTGCTCTAAACAGACGAAGTCAAGAGATGACGCTGCATACTTGTTAAAAGAACTGCTCAGATGTTTGAAATGAACAACATAAAGAGTTTTGAAGAAACTTTAGCAAATATAATAATAAAACATACTAATAATGTTATTTCTTTCTAAGATTAACATTCTTTCAGGAAATTTTATTTTTCGCGTGGATAATCCATGAGGGGATTATTGAGATGTCAGTGAGATTTATTAACTATCAATGACGAAACATACGTATTTAAGTAAATTAAACCATGCCCCAGTATCATAACACTCACAATAGAAATCTGAATAAGATGTTTTCAATTCCATATTCAAAGCATATTAAACATTTCTAAAATATCTTACTTGAAATTGGTTTATTGAGCGTGTGTAAAAATGTCATGTCATGTAATGCCTTATGAGCAAAATGATGTATTTCAGATGCTACGCGTTATCTCTAGAGAATTCTGCAAACAGAGAATTTAAATAGATAGTCTAAGTAATTGTTATTTAAAACGCTGCAGCACCTTAGTCGCTTTACATTAAGAGAGACATTAATCTTGTTCTTCAAAAGCAATTTACTCGACTTAAAAGTTTAGATTCATGGAAAGTAATAGATGTGCCATAAAATAAATATAAATAAACCGACACATAGCTAAATCTTGATACTTAATTCAAGAAATTAAAATTTTTTTAGTATTCACATTTATATCTACTTTGGAATGTTGGATGCACTATACATTTTTTATGAAGTGTAGTGATTTTCGAAATCGATTAGAAATCTAAGCTGGAATAGCGTAAGCAAGAGCAACTTCATAAAACTAGAATTCCCCTTATATTTCTGTACTACCTTATAAAGAATTTTAAAAAAAGGAAATATAGGGTAGAGTTTAAAATTAAACATTCTAGAACTCTACAAATCAAATAGCATTCTCGAGAGCATAAAACAAAAGAATAGAGTAATGTTTTTAAGTATGGAGCAATAAATTCGTATTAAAAAATTTAAAATAGGAAAATTTGTAATTCATAATTTAGGTAGCTCTGTATACTAATTTGCCGGTGGGTAATGAAACAGAAAATTCCGCTCAAATTCCTTAATCATGAAAATATCGTTACAACTGGATAGAATATAGTTATAAACAACTCATCATTAAATATGAAAAAGTTCATAGAATTTCTTGTAGTCCATTTCATTAAAATAATAATTCATTGCTTCAGACTAATAAATACTTAGGATGATACAGTTCAGATGACACACTTTACACTTAAAGTCATAGAGATTTCTTTCTTGGAAACATTAGTGTTATAATTCGATCCTTTTTATCCAGAAATGAAGATTTATTATTGTTTTTTGTTCACCATCGAATAAAATCTAACAGCTAGACAAAATTTTCTGAGATGTGGGGTTTAACTACATAATTATCTCACTCTTAATTTTATTAATTTTTCTTATGCTATAATATTACAATGTAAAATTATAAATATAATTTTTGATACATCTCCTTCATAGTCTGAATGGTCGAAAATAAATATGGTGTATTTATCACGAGGGAAAGGAAACTTCCCGTGTGGAACGCCAGGTTGCTTAATACATATCCACATCTCCATGACGGTGTCTCGTATCGGACTAATGTTGCCTTCTACGCCTGCCTATTCTTGGAAATAGTCTTCAGATTATGGTCTCTTTCAGTATGACAATGCCATTTACCACAAGCTGTGTGAATTGTACCGGGATCAAGACCACGAGTTCGGCGTTCTTCTATGGTAATCATAGTATCCAGAAATTTATCTTATCATAGCTTTCAGAGATTAAGAGAGATAACGATGGATTTTTTAAATGCAGTTTAAATATATTTAATAGGTCTTGTATGCATAAAACTTATATTAACACAAAATTATGACAGTAGTCCAATGAGTAGGGGTGGAAGGTAATACTTGAGCAGAAAGAAACATACCGTTCCTATTTTAAATTAATTTACAAACATAATTTCAGTTCATTTAATCAATTACCAGGTATCCAGAGGCTTTTCTCCTATTATTTATTTTTAATCATCTATTCTTTGTACTTAATGAACTTTAATTAATGTCTGGAGACATGAGATAATTTCTTTACAACTTAGAGGAAGTAAACTTTGCTGAAAATTCTACGAGAGGGGAGGATAAGTTTCAAATATTCTAAACTAATTACCTTGAACTAAATGAAGTTTATTTAAGAAAGGATCTTGACGCTGGATTAATTACAAAATTATTACTTTCAGGATACTATAGAAATGATAGAAATTTTTTTTCTTAATGATATTTCTGTATTATTATCAAGCAAAAATTAGAACTCCTGTTTCATTTAAGTTACCCTTTTCATTTGCTAATTCAAGTTTAAAAGAAGACATACATCAACTTATAATTAACTGAATTATTCATAACTAAGTTATTTATAGATATATTTTAGCAAGTATTATGCTATTCTTTATTTCTCCGATAATTTTCTTATTAAAATCACAGCAAAAACAGGCATTAAATAATAGTAAATACAGTTGAATAAGAAAATTAAGAAGCTATAGTGAACAGCAATAGAATTCAGATTTGTGCTAAAGAGAATTATTCAATATTACACTTTATCCTAACTACATGAGAAATGAGGCAGTTTTTTTTTGTTTGTAAATGATAAGAGATTTGTAAGGTAGTACGACGAATGACTGTGTTACGTCCGAGAAAAGTTCTAAAACAAGTCACAACAAGGCATTAAATACATAACAGATGTATCATTGCATCAAGATGAGAAGTTCTACTAACATTATTATGTGCTTCACGTCGAAATCTTATGTTAAATACTCCTTGGTCTGATGAAGTTCGAAACTATCTGCCCCCTTTATTTTTGATTGGGAATATTTAGCCGAGAGAAGAAATGAGAGAGGCAAATTCTATGAAATTCGATATCGTCCAATTATCACTCAGATATACAGGCGCATAATTATACTCTCAGTTCCTCATTAGTAGTGAAACGTTATTGACGAGAAACTGGAGGATGGCATTCTTCAGTTATTCATACAAAAATAAAACGTTTACTTACCGTGTATAGAAGATCTCACAACTTAGAAATGACATCGTAAATAAATTGAAAACTATTGGTCATTGTATTTTCTATAAGGTCCGTTTAGCATTAGATAAACAAACTTTATGGAAATTATAGTTATTTAAAGCATGCATGAATTCTTGAATAATTATAGCAAGTATATAGAGATGGCTGACTTCTACCCTAACTAGGGTATATTAAAGTTACCTCTAATGAAGAATAAAAGGACACTTAATAGATATACAACAAAGATTTATTCTTCGCTTGACACATATACTTGCGGTTCAAAACAACAGTGCGTAAATACTGGTACAACAGGTTTAAACACTGTGCAAGGAAATATATTTCAAAATACTCACAAATTTGAATAAAATCAAACCAGCGATGCTGCTCGATGACCACAAATAACCTCCGTATGCCGGATTGGCAAGAGCTCACATAAGTTTTGAAGCGATCTAGCTAATAGCCATCAACGGCAACTCGCATAAATCCCTACAAATAAACCAGACTGACCACGTAACCTGGCTACGCGGTATTTATAGTAACCGTCTATGCTGAATTTAGCATAACTTTGTAGATTCTTTGGCTTTATGAAACTATAATGATCGATTATTGTTAATCGATTCTCAGGTAGACCTTACAAGTATACAGAGGCTGTTCACACATTTTTTAGACGATGTATATTGTATTCACAAAACTAAATTACATAAAGTTATTGTGTTTTAAATGTTCTATTTGTCATTCCTTATTCTCAACTATCTTTCGACACCGCAATTTCCAAGATAATGCCTTTTGAAGTGTCAGAAGAGGTTTTCTATCCCATCCCTCCTGAACAGCTTTCCAGAGTCCTGTAAGGGTTTTGGGACGACGTTTGGATAATGCAGATTTTAAAAGTCCGAAAGCACAAAAATCCATAGGTGAAACATCGGGAGATTTAGTAGGGATATCAGTTAAGGGTATGGCCTTGATACCAGTTTTTGTTCCATTTCTTTTAGGAAATTTACAGTGGATTTTGATGTGTGACTGCTAGCTTTGTCCTGATGGAGTCTCACAGATTGATGGCACTGTGGGTAAAGCGATGGCATTTCATTCAGAAAAATTGGCGATAAAATATGTTCCTGATAGTATTTGGAGTTAATCTTGACATTTTTTCTACTCTCTTTATTTTTAATTTGCCATTATAAGAAAAACCAGCAACAATCATGAATCCCTTAGAAAAACTTTCTTTCGATTCTTTGAATCATGTACTTAAATTTTTTTCTCCCCTTTTATGATAATAAATGGCTCTTTTTTTGTTACAATCATTTAAATACACCCATGATTCATCTATTGTGACAATTGTTTTCTATTTTTCTTTGGATAAGTGTTTCTCATGTAGAATTCTGCGGCGTGTCCTGCGTTCAGCGATATGATTTGGAAGAAGACGCTGCACATTGCGTTTTTTCGCTTTCTTAAGATTTAAATCAACGTTTATCATTTTGTTTACAGTGGACACCGAGAATTTTAATGATTTTGTAACTGTCCTTTGACTAGGGGGATTTTCTTTTAACATTAAACAACGTACCTTTGCAATAGTCGAAGATGTCCGTTTTTTCCTTGGATACTTGTTTGGAATTTTTGTCCCACTTGAGGCTCCAATTTGACGTTTTTTTTCCTTTCTTGTTGACGATATTACCTATCGACGCTTTAGATATCACAAAACCATGACTCTCACATCGTTTTTGGATAACGGAGTATGCATATTTCTCTTCGGAAAGAGCATAAATGTAGCCTTCGAACCACTGCTTTGTTAAAAACGCCATTTTGAATAAAAACAAAACTTTCAAGCCGCAGACGATCATTTTGACGTTTAAAAACATAGTACAATTGCAATTATTTCTTTTGCAGCAAACGGTTTTTTATTACCGCTTACCAAAATCGTCTAAAAAATGTGTGAACAGCCTCTGTACTACATGGGGTGAAAAGTCCCGGAACTCGTCACTAAATGGCATCCGCAATGAAATTTCCATATAATGTTCTATTAGTAATTTGCTTCAAAAGACTGCTATCAAAGTTTCATGGCATGTCGGCCATTTATTTACGAGTTGCAGTCGTGTAACAGTATTTTTGATTTTGTGTAAACAAAGGATCAAAAAGAATTTCACGTCTTAATTAAACATTGCTTTTTGATGAAAAAAATACTTTCCAAACCCAAGAATGGTTCGAAAAACATTACTGCTCAGTCAAAAATAACTCTTTTTCTATGGTTTAGCGAGTTTAAAAATGGTCGTACGAACACCGATGATGCGTGAAAGTAAGGGAGATAGCTGACAGAGTAAAGATATCAACAGAATGGATGAGACATACTTTGCATGAGCATTTAAATATGAAAAAGCTTTGTGCGAGATGGGTCGCGTTTTCTAACAATTGACCAAAAACAGCAACATGCCGATAATTCAGTGTGCGCTTTGGCTATAAAAGCGTAATACAAGCTGGGTTTTTTACCGATTCGTAATAATGGATGAAACATGGATCCATTACTGCACACTTGAATCAAAAAGGCAGTCTGCAGGGTGGTTGGAAGCTCGCAAAAACCGACCATAGCGACCAAAGACGCAACAATCGTCTGGAAAGGTCTTGGCCAATATTTTTGGGGATGCACGTGACACAGTATTCATCGACTATCTTGAGAAAGTAAAACATTCACAGGAGAGTATTAAGCAGCATCATTGGACTGCTTGAAGGACGATATTAAGAAAAAAAGGCCGCAGATGGCGAAAAAAATGCTGTTTCACCAAGACAATTCACCGGCTCACAAGCGATGTAAAATTGAATAAATTAAAATACGAATTGCTCCACCATTCCCCGTATTCTCCAGATCTGACCCCCAGCGAATATTATTTGTTTCCTAACTTGAAGAGATGGCTCAGGGGAAGAGACTTTCATCAAATGAGGATGTCAAATGTGAAACTGATGTGCATTTTGAAGCCCTTGATAAATTGTACTATATGAAAGGTATTCAAATGTTAGAGAGCCGTTGAAATAAGTGTATCGCTCTTGAAGGAAACTATGTTGAAGGATAAAATTGATTTTTGACAAAAAAATGTTTTTTTCATTGCTAGTCCCGGGACTTTTCACCCCCTGTAGTACTCACGTATATATTTCTCTGGCGATATAATTTAAGATCCACACAAACTTTTTTCAAAAGAAAAGTGATAGAAGGAAAACTCAAGTTTAAAACAGATTCTACTAATTCGACACCTTTTGATAAAAGTTTGTAATTTATTTTCGGTAGGATATATTAAATATAAAACAGAATTGCTCTCTAGTTCATAATATGTATTCTATTGACTGCCAGCGACATTCAATTGGATACCTCTTGAACAATATTCAATGAATTGCACATTTGGCATTCAAATCATTTTCTCCGCTTGTTTGTCACATGATAATGAATTCGAGCCAAGATTTTGTAACCGTTTCAATTGAATTGCATATTCATTAAGAAAAGTGATGAAAATGAGAGAAGCAGAAATTGATACAAATATGAACTTGTTAATAGGTACTAACGATATGCTTAAGCTGATCATGCTTCATTTGGAAATTGTAAACTTCTGCTACACTGTATTTTTTATTTTGGCTGTCAGTTAAGAACTGATTGGTGAGTTATTTATGGCGCTACTTATTTTCATATAGATTATTACAAGCATAATAATTAAACATGCTAACAAAACGTGACTTATCCTATTCTAATTATACTATTTCTGAATTTTACAATTAGAAAAACTTAATTACTTATCAGAAAATATTTCTTAAGATCTCTCGCTACATTAATAAACTTAGCTAACACCTAAAATATAGAAATTAAATAGTTAGTATATTCCGAAATCTATGTACACACGAACACTGACAGTAGATTTTGACTAGAAATTAAAAATATATTTTAAAATTCTGAAAATTTTGTTTTTTTGCGATAGTAATACAGAGGAAATTTTTCATGATAACTAGTAGAGTCTAGTGACTCATATCAGGAGCTATCTCAAATGGCCCCAGGTAGTCTTACTGTCCTTAGTTGATTTTGGCCCTTTAGAGCTAAAAGAGCATAACTTTAATGTATCTTTAATTATTCTTGAATACAATAGAGTGACTCACTTCTGCAGATCTGGCCAATTACGAGATAAGACTCCAATAGAAATTTTTATATTGCGTCTGTCTCCGGTCATCTACCAAGGACTAGTGGCATCCATGCCAAGGCGGGTTGAAGCTGTGTTGCGCGCCAAAGGTGGGCCAACTCGTTATTGACAGGTGGTCATAATGATTTGGCTCTTGAGTGTGTATATATATATATATATATATATATATATATATATATATAAATATATATATATATACTGGTTACCTCTGAAGAGAAGATCCCCGAGAAACTGGTCACTTGGGAGAGTTCTTTTTTGATAAGGGGTGGAACATTAAAGCGAAGGTCAACGAGAGAGGAAGAGATTGTCACCAAACATCCCCCACTTTTCGCCAAATATCGGCATTTGTCCCAAGGAAGAGTCGAACAAGTGTTTTTCTGCCGATTAGCAATGGTTTCGAAGAAAAGGCAGTGTTTACAAGAAACAGATGGGGAGAAATACACATCTGCAGTTACAATTGAAAGGAAATTTTAAACACTATATTACCTATTGGAACTATTATACCTTTTGGAATATTAACTGCCATGATGTTCTGTATAATCTGAAATGTTTAAATGCTCATTTCTGAAGTCTATTTTCCAAGGTATAAATTTGCAACCAAGCAAAACATCTTTCCCATTTTTATTAACTTTTAAACTGGCCAAAATTATGGCTAACAAAAACCAAGTTATGAGAAAATATTTCAAAGAGGGGGAAATTAAAATTTGAAGAAAATTTTCCCTTATTCGAATTGCGGAAAATGGGGAAAATTTTATAGTATTGATAAAGTTAATTGTGAATTTTCATTAGAAGAGGTCATTAGGGTAGTACACATTAAAGGGCTGGGACGACCTTGCCAGTTGAACCTATTTGATCTGGAAAATTAAAAATGTCTAAACTGAAATGGTTTTAATATATGAGCTGTTATTTTTTAAAGTGGTATAAGTCCATTTTTTCATGTATCGAGATATTTAAAGGTTTGTATTTGAATGAATTTAAAAAAATAAACGATTTTTTTAGCTCCAAATGGACTTATACCACTTTCAAAAATAACATATTATAAAAAATAAAAACAAGTGGAAATTCAAGTCCATATTTTTATATACATTAGCTTCCCTGAAATGGATTTTTTAATGCAAACTCTTACTTACCAACATCACTATTAGACCAAATTGACATATTATCGTCTTTTTTATAGGTATGTGAACTCATTGCAACAACTGTATGAAATATTATTTATCTAAAACTTTGATTTTCTCCTTTAATAACAATTATATTTAAATAATACTCACTCTGCAATCTATTAGTATAAGAAACACAAACCAAACAGTAAGACTTTCGGAAGAAAACCAAACAAAATCAGTGAAATTACTTCTGACCACTTAATCAGAACAATAATATCGATCTTCCTAACGATGTTGTTTTTAAGACACTAGCTAAGTAATATATGCTAAAGCGTAGTGTACACTGAAGTCGTAATAATCAATAATAATTGCCATAAGCAAGTTGTTTTAATTATGATTATTAGGAATAGACTTATTCCACTTTAAAAAAAATTTTTTTTTGCGATAACATTTTATAGCCGAAATTCTTTTGTTTACTTTATGAAAAAATCGTGCTCCATTGAAAGTCTGATTATAAATATGTAGAGAAGGTGTCTATATCTTACTAAAATTACCGTTAACTCACTTTTTTTAAGTGGACTTACACCACTTTCAAATATAACAGCTCATATGTAAAAATAACGACACACAAAGTGTGTAGTTTTTTTTAAACCAATGCGGAGACAACTGTGAAGACATTGGCCTGTAATACACCACATCTATTGCTGGCCATTTTATTATGGGGGCGCCATATAGGCGGAACAGCATTACCCCCCATGAAGGGACGACATAAACGGAGGCATTTTCAGTGGCGCAACGCCGGGATTCGATCCGAGAACCCTCAGCACCGAAAGCCAGCGCACTGTACCACAAAGCCGCCACAGGTCAGTGTGTAATTATTTTTTTTATCAAAATATCTATACATTATATTTTTATCCCAATTTCTGCAGTTGGGCCCCGCAATAACTAAGGCCGGCGCTTTTATAGGGCAGTTCTATTCCTCCGATATTTGGAGGGGGAAATCGGGGTAAAATTATACTAGAGTTGTGCCTTTTTTGTAATCATTTTTTACGTAGGGAGAGATACTAAAACTTATTGTCCTTATTTAACATAAATTATTTGCGATTTTGCTAATCGTTCTCAAGTAAAGCCGTTTTTATAACGATTTGGTTTTGACGTTAAAAAAAACGTCATATTCTACATTCTCGTAACTGTCTCGCGAAAAGAGACCATAAAAATATCTTTTTAAAGACAAAAGTTAGAAACACTCTATTAAGTTCTGAAAATCTACATTAAATTTAGAGCATGCATGCCAAATTTCAGCTTTTCAAATGTCGTAATTTTCGGGAAAATCAATTCACAAAATATGAGTCGTTGAGTATTACAAAGAACTCACTATGCTCGTCCAAAAAATCATTTTATTTTCAGGAAATTTATTTTTCTTTTAGCTATTATCCTCAATTTTTTTTCCAGGAGTAAAATATAAACATCATTAAAACTTTTTAAATACTAAGTGTTGTCATTATAAATGAATCAGCTTCTTTTCACATCTGTAGTTTGTTAACAACAAACTCCATATGTCAGGAGACTACGGTAAGCAAAATACCTGTATCAGGTATATCCCACGGAACGTGTGTAGAAATTTCACCATGAAGAAATGTAATCCATGAATTCAAGAAACACGATTTCAAGCGTCAAGCATTTATTCGTTTCAAGAGTCCAACACCAACTGACTATACACACGCTTCGCGCGAACGGCGAAGCAACCAGGTGGCGCTACTAGTACGCCAAAACAAATACAATATACTATATAATTTCAATTTGCAACATCTTGCCCCCCGATGAACAGGAGGTTCATCAAACATTTTAAAACAGTTTTACATGCATAAATCAGGGATATCAAATAATCATATATATCAAGTAATCACATAAAGAATCATTTTAAACATGAAATCAAGTAATTCAATTATAAAATATAAGAAAATACACAAAACACAATTAACCAAGTAACTTCAAATTATATCATCTAAAAAATTATAATGAATTAATACAAAGAGAAATTTCAATTTAAACATACCTCCAACAGTCAACACAATCCTTAAATAAAGGCATAACGCTGAAATTTTTCTATTTTTTTTTAAACATAAATGTATGAAGAAAATATTTACATTATATACAGTATTCTAATTTAGATTAAAATATGTACATATATACATTTTAATTTTAATCGTTTAACTCAAGATTATATAATAATTGTACAGGTCGTTTTACTACACCTGTTTCTGTTTTTATGCTACAAGATCTTATTTTGCCATCTCTACCAGGAAATACATCAACAATCCTTCCCAGTTTCCAAAAGTTTCTGGGCAAATGCTCTTGATGAATCAAAACAATATCATCGATTTTAAATTCGCGAATCTTATTTTTACTTACCAAATGTGTAGATCTTAAATTCACTAAATAATCTTTTTTCCACCTATTCCAAAATGATTGCATTAACCTTTCTCTATAATTAAACGTTTTAACTAATAATTTCCTGGTAGAGAACTGACCTTCACAATGTAATTTTACTGCTGGTAGATTCGTAACTCTTCTACCTAAAAGAAAATGAGCCGGCGTTAAAGGAATCGGCTCGTCACTAGTGGTGTAAACATACGTGAGTGGTCTGGAGTTTAATACACCTTCAATTTCCGTAATGACAGTCTCCAGCTGCTCTCGTGTCAACGATGATTTTCCAAGAGTTTTTCTTAGGGCAACTTTTACAGAACGAATCAGTCTCTCGTAAAATCTGCCCCACCACGACGCCTTTTCAACAATATAGTTCCACGTAATTCCATGTGTAGAATAGAAGTCTTTCACCTTAGGATCACTGATTGTTGACCACCAATATTTCAGCTCGAGTTCAGCACGCTTAAAGGTACGTGCATTGTCGGAGTATACTGTAGAACACAGTCCACGTCGTGCGACAAATCGCCGAAAAGCTAACAGAAAAGTTTCTGTTGTTAAGTTTCTAATTAATTCCAAATGCACAGATCTCGTAACCGCACAAGTAAAAAGTAAAATGTACTGTTTGTCAGGACTGTCTCTGACATATAAGGGACCACCGAAATCCATTCCAACCACAGAGAAAGGTGGCGCTTGTTCGATGCGATTAGCAGGAAGAGGGGCAGTAATCTGTGTTCCAGGAACCGAGTTAAGTCTTTTACACACAATACATTTTTTAAGTTGATTTTTTTTATGGCTTGTCTACCTTTCGTCAGCCAAAATTTTTCTCGTAACTGTACGATAGTATTCGACACTCCGGCGTGGAAAACTTTTTCATGAGCGTCCCAAATCAATAGTTTAGCAAACCTGTCCTTGGAAGGATTATTATAGGATGTTTAGTATAAAACTCCAGATTAGACTTTTGCAATCGTCCTTTTATTACTATCAGATCATCAACAGAAAGCATAGGGTTCAAGTCAAGAATTCTCGATTCCCTAGGGACTTGTTTTCCTTCTTTAAGACATTTGAGTTCATAAAAATAATATTTCCTTTGGATTTGTCGAATCCACATTTTCTCTGCTTCTTCCAATTCTTCTGCTGATAACTCATCAAACTTTCGATCTTCCTCCTTATTTTTAGCGTTAGAAATAAATCTTTTTACCCATGCTGTTATACGACAAACTTTTTTAATAGAATTGTACTTTTCCAAATCCAAGATAAATTCCACTTTAGTGGTGTATTCGATAGCACAATGCAGACTTAGTTCAGGTTTTGATTTTTGTTCTTCTGCAACATTATTCACTTCTTTTTTAGTAACAACACAATCACTTCTAGGCCACTTAACTTCAGGCAATGACAAGTATTCAGGACCATGCCACCATTTCCAAGATCTCTGTAAGTCTCTAACACTACAACCTCTAGTTAAAAAATTAGCAGGATTACTCTTACCCTCACAATGCCTCCAATCTATAGGATTCGTAAACTGTTGAATTTCCATTACCCTATTACAAACAAAAGGTTTCCATTTCTTAGCAGACCCTTTTATCCAACTCAAAACTATTTTTGAATCAGTCCAAAGAAATATAGTCTGAAACGAGAAAATATTCTTCAAATAACTAACAATCCGCGAAGCAATTAAAGCTCCCATGAGTTCAAGTCTAGGCAACGTTAACTTTTTCAAAGGACTAACTCTACATTTAGACATGATAAATGAGGTCAATATCTCACCACTATCATTCTCGAATCGAAAATAAGCAACCGCACCGTACGCTATAGGAGACGCATCACAAAACACATGTAGCTGCGCATTGGAACTCATTCCATGCATACAACCCGAAAAATAATATCTATCAATTCTTAACTCCTTCAATAGACGTATCTCCGAACACCAATCCTTCCACTTCACTATCATATCTTCCGGCAAATCATCGTCCCAGTTTAATCCTCTTTCCCATATTTCCTGCATAAGATGCTTGACTCTTAACACGAATGGAGAAACAAAACACGCAGGATCGAATATTTTGGCCACTGTATGCAACACTGATCTCTTACACGCACTTAAGTCTTCTAAACCGTCCAATAAACTAGCTACCTCTAACTCAAATTTATCCTCGACCACATTCCATACCAAACCTAACACCTTAAAACTCTTATTTTCCCTATCATTACCAACATCACAAAGTCCATTTTCAACCCATAATTTTTTCAACTCTTTTGAGTTAGTATTCAGTTTTCTCAAATTAAATCCATCATCACCTAAAATAAACACAGCATCCGAGGACAAACTAAATGCTTTCGACACACTTTCAGCTCCATAAAACAAGTCATCAACATACAATGATGTATCCAACATTTCAACGCACTCTTCTTTACTTTCTTTATATTGTTTAATATGGTGTTTGATCGTAGCGGCCAATATAAAGGGACTACAAGTGACTCCGAATGTCACTCTTTTCATTTTGTACGGTACAATATTTTTCTCAATGTCACAGTCGTCAAAATATAAAAAGCGTAAGTAATTCTGGTCTTCGTTCTTTACCTTTATTTGCAAAAATGCACCTTGAATGTTCGCAGAGAAAGCTATTTTGATTTCACGAAATTTTAATATAATATCCAAAATGTTAGGATTCAAGTTTGGCCCTGGCAACAAACAATCATTCAAAGATGGGCCATTTAATTTTGAAGAAGCATCGTAAAAAATACGTAATTTTGTAGGATCCCGATCAGTTTTTATCACGGGTATATGAGGCATATAATAAGAATCATCTAGAGCTAAATCCTCACATTTTTCAATTATTCCTGTATTTAATTGTTCCTTTATAACTGAGTTGTAATTATCAAATAATTGCCTATCTTGATTAAATTTATTTGCTAGGATAAAATCTCCTTTTTGCGACCACAAAATTGTTTTGTAATTCTTCTTTTGATTCATTCCACAACAATGGTGCTTCATAACGCCCTTCAGTAAATTTTAAGCTATTTTGAAAATCCTGCAAAACGCGGCATTCGTCAGAGCTCTCATTTGTTTCAAAAATTCCCAGAGATTCTAAATCCCAAAAGTTTTTCAGATCGTGAGAGACATTCATCACAGCAACTCTGTTACAAGCTACAGATGTTGACCTCCGGAAATCGGCTTGACCCTGAACAGTGCAGCCGAATATTGTTTGGGAAATAAACAAGCAAGGTTTAATTTTATGTGTCTCCCCCAAGTATATTTGCCATGAAAAGTTTCCTCCTAACAAGAGCTGAATCGGCAACTGTTGACAGCTATCGGCAAGTAAACAACTACCCTCTGAAATAAATTTGTTTACATCCGGGTCCTGTGAATTATAGCACGGCAATGTGACGCTGGTAATGTTATCTGTTACTAAAGCTTCTACTTCGATGTTTTGTTTGGGATCTATTAGACTGGATAACTTTAACAACACAACTTCAAACTCTTTTTCCCAAGCATTTCGCTGAACGAAGGAATAAATTAACAGCCTCTCTTTTCTAATCGGCTGTAAGTGAAGGGCATCTGCAATGTTTCTATCTAAGAATGTTTTTTCTGAACCAGAATCACAAAGTATTCGAATAATTTTTGATTTGCCATTCGCGGAAGCTTCAACAGTACACGTCTGTAAAAGGGTACTATTTAAATCTTGTTTAACTTTCTTTTCACACAATGAAGCTACTACAGTTTCGTTTTCAAGTGGAGAATTATCATTATTAATTGGAAGCTCATATTTAATTTTTCTCAACAAGTTTTCTGGATATTTCGATTTCGTACAAAATAACACATTATGAGCATTTGAATTGCAATTTTGACACTGTTCCAATTTAATCCTGTATTGAGAAGAAAGGTGCCTTCCAAAACACCGATAACACCTCCCTTCCTTTCTCAATTTAAAACGTTTTCTTTCATCAGATTCAGACTGACAAATTTTAGAATTATGTTCAGTAGATTTACAAAAAATGCAATACGTTTTAGAAAAAGTATTCAAGGCTGCCGCTGTCGGAATACTATTTTTCACACGATAGTTACTTGACTTATGACTTGAATAATAGCGATCATTGTTATTATTACATAAGATTTTAGTATTATGAATTCCTGTATGCCGTAGAGCGGCTTCTCTACATTCAATTTCTTTCTTTATAAATTTTACCAACTCTGTTATTTCATTATTCTTTTCAGGATCACGTTTTCTGTGATAATCAAGAACTAAATCATGGGGTAGCAACTTTAATAATATCGGACTCAAGAGATGTCCGTACGAAACTGAACCTACGCCGCAAGAATCTAAATTTCTTATACAAATTTCAAGTTCATCATACAGTTTTCTTAAACTTTTAACATTAGAAGAATGATTAACACTTTCGATATTCAGTATTTTGTTTAAATTACATGATATGATATCGCTAGGCTTTCGAAATTGATCTTCTAATAAATTAATACAAGCAACATAATTTTCTTCTGTTAGCGTAAATCCGGCTACTGTGTTATATGCAGGTCCCGTTAAAAGCAATCTCAAATAGACAAATTTTTCTATTTTCGTTAGTGATTCATTCGAGTCAATAGCTGCCTTGAATGAATTAAAAAATTCAAGAAATTCACTTAATTCACCATTAAAAGGTTTTATTTGAAGCTTAGGTAGTTTAATTGCCGCTGCATTGCTTTTGATTTTGCCAACAGAAGAATTTTCAAGAACAGAAGCGTTTTCAGATACGGAAGCATCTTTAGAAACATCGGCAGCTTCACGTTTTTTAAGCCGATTTTTAATTTTAAATTTGATACTAATTATTTTTTCTAAATACTCTTCCCAAAGTTTTGTTTCTTTTTCAAACTCTACAGGATCATCAATATCATTTTCAATTTCGGAATCAAAATCTTTTAAGGAAATTTCTTTTCCATTTAATTGTTCAAGACTTTCTGATAAAATATCAGTTATTCTTTCATCTATGTCAGCTTGTAAATATGATTCTATTTTTGATATTAATTTAGTTGTTCCAGACCTAATTGTGGAACGTTTGCTTTTCAGCTTATCAATTTTTTCCATTTCAAGATGATTCCGAAATCAAAAGTCACTAAATTTCAAAAGTCTAAATACCTTACCTTGAAGTTTCAATATATTTAAAGGTACCCCAAATCCATATCGCGGGGTTCTGGCACCATGTAGAAATTTCACCATGAAGAAATGTAATCCATGAATTCAAGAAACACGATTTCAAGCGTCAAGCATTTATTCGTTTCAAGAGTCCAACACCAACTGACTATACACACGCTTCGCGCGAACCGCGAAGCAACCAGGTGGCGCTACTAGTACGCCAAAACAAATACAATATGCTATATAATTTCAATTTGCAACAACGTGGGAAAGCAAGTTGCACCTCCTATACGTGATCCCATAGGTGACCATCATTCTTTGATTGGAGGAAAGAAGTTGGTGGAAAATGGAGTATACGTTAAATATACATTAGTTTTACATCATTATCAATATTTTTGGGGACTCTAGAACGAATAGTTTTGCTACAGTCTTTCGCGCAATAGATGCAAGCCAAAACACAATTTTAAAATTTTCATCAAAATAAAAAATAAAAAATTAATTAAAATACCAGTTGTAGAACATTGAAATAATTATTCTACATAGAACATATATAAAGCTTTCAGTGGCAAAAACTTCATGTATTTATGTTTTATAGGGAATGAGAAACAAAACTAAATGTGACATGATGCTAAAGTGCACCTTCAGTAAAAACGTAAGACTCCTGAGACCACTTAAATGAAAACAAAATTACCGAAAAAGATCGCGTCTCCTTTGGCGAAAGAAAAAATAACAGTTGCAAAACCCAAATACCCTGAAATCTGTATCTATAATAATAAATTTTTGTATGATCCAGTATTTATAAAAATAAACATGACTCTAAATTTGATTCAGGTTTTCTGAAACTCCCTTACATTACTTCGGGAAGCAGTAAGTAATACGATGCAGGGTAAAAAGTTCCAAAATACGTTGATTACATGAAAATGGAAATCAAAACATGCGATGGTTTTCTTAAAGCCTAAATAGTTAAAACCTTCATAATTTTCTTAATGCCTAAAGAACGATAAATAATTTCCGCGGGAAATAGTACTGGGGTGTTGATTATCCCCGACCCCTCATTTTGAGAATCGACCTCCCCGAGGCAGCAACCTTAAAACCGGTCTCAGGTCTCTTCTGAAGGGAGGTCTGCAGTACATATATGTGTATATATATATATATAGATAAAAGAGCTGGTCTGTTTGTTTGTTTGTCCTCATTAGAATCCTAGACTGTTTCCTCCACCGGGACCAAATTCAACACAGTTAATGTTTAGGACCCGAGAAAGTTAACGCAGCAAAAACGAAATTTGGGGCTTAATTATTTTTTTTTAAATTAATTTTTTAATGATTTTTTGTGCGCCTAAGAGGTGCACATACCACTTAAATGTGGGTACAGCCCCTTCACCACAACACTTTATTCACCAAGAAGAGTATATTTCTGCACGCTAAAAGCGGGGCGCTGCGTTATCAGTCAAATTACGATGGGCGAGGGGAGAAGAGGGTTGGTACAATAACCTTTGGCCCTGCCTCCTCTGATACGCACTCCTACGGTTTTTGGCCTTGAGAAAATTAAAAACCGATTTACAATTTGCTTTTTATACGGTTTTTGGCCTGTCGACAATAAAAAACCGAATCACCAAAGTAAGGAAAATAGGCTTCATGCGGAATCCCACCTTACTTTAATAAAATAAAAGGGATAACGCATCTTGCAGTTTACCTCTTGGGTGATGTGGAAAAAAAGTGCGTCTCTTTGATGATGTGGAAAAAAATGCGTTTTTAGGGGAAAATAAATAATAAAGGCAAATGTAAATTATAAAACTTATTTCTAATTAAACAGTGGATAAAACAACTATAACTAAATCTATTTAAACAATATCTAAGAAATATAATTAAACAGCAATCTTATTCAATCCAGACGTGCGAATCACGCAACACTGTGTTATTAATTCTCAATAAAATCAGACGTATAATCAGAAGAAGGTCCGCAGTCTCAAACTTTCTTTCTTTCTTATTGTTTGTATATCTTTTCAGTAGAAACGCGTTAAGCGCATTCTGTCTGGCCAGATGAACATGAAGAGCGTGGGGGGCAGCCCAGCATTTTTTTGATGGAAGGCATGAAATATTTTATATCTAAATATCTACCCGGGCAACGCGGGACAATAATGCTAGTATATATGTATATGTATATATATATATATATATATATATATATATATATATATATATATGTGTGTGTGTGTGTGCGTGTGTGCGTGTGTGGGTGTGGGAAATTCATTCACACGGTTGAAATATAAAAATGCAATAACACGTATTCTTGACTAATATTTAATTATATACAAACCAATTACAACTTATGGTAACAACAGATTATCACAATAAGAAAACATAGGATGTCAGGGAAGGAATTTTGATGAGATTCAGGTAGTCACAGCAGGCGAATTGAGAGGAAAACAGGTATCATTCGAACATAAAGATGATTTATTCCGTGGCACAACCGCTGGACAACTTACAGTTTTAAACACACTTGGGCTACACATAATTCTCTGAAGATACAGTTTCACAGATTACTTATTCCGGAGTCTGCCGGAACACACATAATAGGCAAAAAACCCGCAGCGCAAATTATTGCGTGTTAGTAGGACGATGTCAGACATACAAAAGACGAAATAGACAGCCGTTCGCACGCGAGATGCAGGCGCGTTAAAACTTTTAATTGGCTAGTTGAAAACATCTGACCTTATCTTCTTAAATAACACAGGTTAGGCAGAAAAATAGTCGGGTTGCGACCGTCGAACCGTGGTTGTGCTCAAGAGCTACGCTAGCTAAACTTGTCAAGAGGTGCAATGAAGCTTTCAAAAAAAAATTCTTCCCATTAAATTAAAAAAATTAATTATACAGTTGATGAGCAGAAATTTCTGTATTTAAACAATTTTACAATTATTTAATAGCCTGTTAATCAAAGAATTAGAAAATCATTAGGATGATTACTTGTTACTTCCGAAGTAACATATAATCTCTGTATTAAAATACACAGCACAATAATTATATGAATGAAAATCTTAAAAAACAAAACAAAAAAACCCCTAAAATTCTTTAAAACAAGAAAAAGAAAACAAAAAATAATTATTGTTCGTAGCTTTTATGTTCTGCGTTTATTCTACTGTCCATGGTAGGTAGGAAAGCATTTCTCTTGCAATCTTTTCTCACACTCAAAACATTTTTATCTAGTATTCTTTCGGCATACAACACAACGTCCTCGTGTTTATGGCACAAGATAATGTGCAATTGATTTTCTCAAAGATTCATAGCAACGTGCTTGAGGTTCAGACGCAAAGTGGATTTTCGGTTTAATGTGAAACAAACGCAAAGTTACTTCTCTCGGGAAATTGAGATATGATAGTTCTGCTGTTGTACCTTTGTGCAAAAGTAAATGCAAAATTCCTTCAGCAGCGACAGCCATGTTTAGCGCATTGCTAAATTGATTCCAATACCAATTTTTGTTTCTAAGCATAGGTCGAGATGATCCAAGATGTCTGTCTAGTAAATCGACTCCTCCCATTCCCTCATTATACATTTTTATCAGATGTGGCTGAGAAACATCAATTCTCTTTTTTTTGTACTCGACAAAATCGCTTGGTTTTACCGATAGTCTCATGTGTCGAATAATTGTATGCTATAGTCATAACGGCACTGTCTTTTCAGCGACAAATGTAAACTTGACCGTCACTTCGGTACTAAAAAATTCCTCTTTGCCATATTGAGGCTTTCGTTGGTGATTTGAGAGGGCATCTTCCTGTCCGAAATTCCCGAATCGTGCCAGTTCTTTAAAACCCTTTACAGACCCTTTACAGACAACTCAGTAAACAGCTTATGTTATGAGAAAAAGTTGCCAAAGAAAATTTCAAGCTTCTCGGGATTTTCAACACTGGATAGAAGCTCCCACAAAACTCTAGATCCAAGAGGACAGTTTTCAATTTCTGAACTTTTTCCACTATAGATTTTCATAGCATATGGATAGCCACTGCTGGAACACAACATCCGTATTTTAAAACCAAACCGTATTGGTTGACTCCGTATAAATATTTTAGCCGAATGATGATCGTAATAGGGCACCATCTATACTCACTTTAGAATAAAAGTGAAGTATCCTCTCTAACTGGAGAAAATCGCAGAGTAAAGGAAAATAATGACAACTCCTTAT
This sequence comes from Dolomedes plantarius, assembly GCA_907164885.2. Classification (NCBI taxonomy): domain Eukaryota; kingdom Metazoa; phylum Arthropoda; class Arachnida; order Araneae; family Dolomedidae; genus Dolomedes; species Dolomedes plantarius. Next base: position 5,803,787 of record OU015494.1, on the reverse strand, counting down.
CACGAGTTTGCCATCATATGTTCCCCTCCAATAACGTCATAAACAACGTCTATTAACAAACACACATATTTTTCAGCGGCAACTATGAGCAATCCACTTCAGACCGATCGGAGAACATGTGTAGGAGGTAGAACAGGGTAATTGAATGTAAATCAAATTCATAAATATCTTTCGTCGATACGTACTAAAAGCTCTCGTATTCAAACATAAATTATCAATACTTCTATGCACTGTAATCAAAAGAACTTTTTCATGTTGAAAAACTAACCTTTATATTGGCGGCTCCAAGGGGGGGGGGGCAATAGGGGCAATTGCCCCTCCCAAAAAAGCCCGGCGTATTTTGTTTTCATAGCCTAAAATTATATAATCATAGACCGAATACTAAATGAGTTTAAATTTAAAATGAGACGATGTTTATTTCTTATATATATATAATGTATGTCAGAGCCGCCCAGAGACTTTACGGGGCCTGGGGCAAACATCTGTTGGGGGCCCAAAGAAAAATTAAAAAATGGAAACAGACGAAAACAAGCATTCAAATTAAGTTACTCATACTTAAAATTTTATTACATGAATGATTAACATAATTATTATATTTCATTGCACTGCTCTCTTGTTATATTTTCTGAGGAAATCTAATAAATAAATTTAAAAAAATTTTTTGGGGGCCCTCCGACAGTTGGGAGCCTGGGGCAAAGTGCCCCAGTTGAACCCCCCTTTCTGGGCGGCCTC